>JANUYF010000011.1:1590000-1727500 GCA_026167975.1 Phrynosoma blainvillii
AAGGCTCTCCCTGGCATCAGCAAAACCCAAGAGGCTATTTTGCCACCAGGTTCCCTTACCTGGCTCCCAGATTTCCAACTGAGAACCTTAAAAAAAAAATGAAAAGCCACATGCTCAGCTACCAGAATCATCCAACGCACCAACTTTGCTCTCCATTGGAATCTCTTCTGCAGTGAAATCAGAGCTACCGGGCATGACACAATTTCCGTAAAGCGTTAGCAAGGCTGGTAAGTGAGTAGCTTCTGCTTCTCGCCGCAGAAATTAGAAAACACCAAGCTAAGGCAGGAGTCACCACATTCAGTGTGGACAAGACACATTCAGATGAGTGTATTTGGGAGGCCAGGTCATAAACACGGTGCATGCAAGTAGGTGGGCCATTGGCTGGGAAGCAATTATGAGGAGGATGAAGCAAGCCAACCCTTTGATGCTCTATTCATCTGCTCCAAGAAATTTCACCACGGCAACCATAATAGGACAGTGGACTGAAGAGGGAGAAATGAAAATCCTCTTCAAGGAAGAATCTGGCAAGAGCATAATGATGTGTGTCCAGCTCTGCTCAAACAACTACGCCTGCTCTCTCGGCCAGACTCTTTCTTGTGCACCTTAGCCTTTTCCATCCCTTATTTTGGGTCTTACTGACACCTGCTAAGAAGGCGAGTCTGAGATCACTCCCATTATAAAGCTCTGCAATCACTTTTGAGTCCCATCAGTGCTAAGGCTCTCCCAAAGCTTCACCAGACTTTTCTGACTAGTCCTCCATGTCCTCCCACAATCCCATACATTTCCTCTGTCCTGGTACTCGAGCCTTTATTGTCACTTAAACAGAGAAGCAATGGACCTCAATGCATGTTTATTTTGAGATGGTGGAGGGCAAGGAATTGAGAAAGACAGAGGTGGAGATTCCAGGCTATGGAAGGAAGTAGCCTTGATAGCATCAATAGTTAATGGTGAGAAAGCAAGACAAAAAACAAAAATCTTTATTTGGAAAATCCTTCCTCCTGTGTGTATATGTGTGTGTGTGTGTGTGTGTTTAAACATTGGATGGAGATATCATACCTACCATAATGGTATTATAATTTTTTTGCCACAATGAAAGTACTCTGGATAATGGAAGTCTGCAGGATGGCAAAAAAGTATGTTAAGGAAAAGAACAAGATTTGAGAATGGGCTTTGGTGCTGAGGCTGTGCTGCATAGCAGAACTGTGTCTCCAGGGTTCAGATCTTCAGATAATGTGAAACCACAGGGAGCCATTGCTGAGAAATGGATCTCCAGAGCATCCATCCACATAGAATTTCCAAGGGCTTTCTCCTACATCCATTTCCTTCACTTTGCGCCTCTATCCTCTAGAAGCACACAGAGTTTAAGCTGCAGGCTACAGCCAAGGGAGATGATGAGATGGGAAGCAGGTTTGAGGCAAGATTACATGATTGCAACTGAAAGAGTTAAAGGACTACTTACTTTCCATCCATTTCCTCAGAATCTCCTTTCCTCCTATTTGGCACTATTGAGATTCTGACTCTGTGGGCAGGGACATCTTTGTCTGTATGAAATCTTTTGTGTGTGTGCTGAGGAGCAAGCTAAAAACAGACTGGAGAAAGCTCTTTTGATTTGTTCATCTATTTGTCCATTTCACTGCAGCTCATGTTTTGCTGAGCAAATTCTAAAGTAGTCAGGAGCTGGAAAAACAACTGACATTTCCTCTGCACCTGGAGAATGATATTTGCCCACTCTCCCAAAATAATGCCATATTCAGGCTAAAAATAAGCATCCAACCTTTCTGTTGGGCTTCAGCAAATCAGCAATTAAAGCCATCAAGGGAAAAGCATCGTGGGTATGGAAGGAGAAAGGGCTATCCACTTCCATGCTCTGAGATTTTGTCTTTCATCTCAGAGTAGATTTCAGCTATTTTCAAAGCAAATAAAATTCAGAACTGTTCATGTGAGAGCCTTAATGTATATGTATAAACAACAACACACTGTTCTTATAAACCAACAAAATCTGAATCAGTATCATCATCAGTATCATCCAGAAATTTCACTGAAGAATTTTTTTATTTCCAGATTTCCAGATAAAAGATGAAGCAGGTATTTCAGGTCCAAGGGGAAGTAAGACTGAGGAAAATGTTCACATAAAGCTTGGAGGCAGGAGGGTTATATATGTTGCTAACAGGAAGGGAATGTGTGAGCAGTCAAAACTACTAAGTCAAAAGAGAACTGGATTTCACTTCTTTTTATTTGTCAGCCAGACTTGTGCATTCTTTAATGTTGTTACTTGCTGTAAAGCTGGCTCCAACTCATGAAGATGCTATGAATGAAGACACTTCTAAGTCCCCAGGCCTTGTACTGGTCTTATAAGTTTGTGGCCATGGCTTCCTTTGAGTCAATCCATCTGCAATGTAGTCTTCTTATTTCCCTACTGTCTTCCACTTTCTCCAGCATTAACTTCTTTTCCAACGACTTATGATATGTACAACAGCCTCGGTTTAGTCATTTTGGGTTCAAGTGAGGATTCAAGCTTGATTTGATCTCTGACCAATTTATTTTTCTTCTTGGTAGTCCACAATAATGAAGAATTCTCCTCCAGCATGACATTTCAAATGAGTTGGTTTGCTTACTGACAGCTTTCTTCCACTGTCTAGATGTCACAACCATACACCAAAATCAAAAATACTATGGTATGGACTATCCTGAATTTGCTATTCTTTAAAGGCATGATCAGAGTGCACACTGGCTTATTTTTACAAAATTTATGCTTGGCTCTGAAGGTAAGAGAGAACCAGATGCTGCACTGCTGCTTCTGGCCGCTAAGTGTCAGTGTAGGATGGACGATTGTGTAGGTTTTCAGCAGGGAAAACCTTTCCAAAGTTGCCCACTGCCTTTTTCTCCAGAATCCAATATAGCTATAAATATTTAAAATGCCACAATATTAAGCAATTAAAATAACTATTTGTAAGGACGAATGCTTGGAAGGTCTTCTTTAACCTTTAGCACTTCAGTTTAAAAACTGAACTGTGCAAAGCTGTATTTACAGAGTGACATTCACTTTACTTGTCTCCTCCAACAGCAAGGCCAAAATAAGTTCTGTCTTATTTTGGGAAAGTCTGATCCAGATTGCTGCCTTCACTTATCACAAGACAAACACTCATTTCCTCAAAGTATCATTAAAACCTATGTAGCTTTGTCACACAAACTAAAGTCACAATCCAGCAGGGAGGTCTTTGGCACAAGCCGCTTTGATCGGACGCCGCTTCTCTTGTTACTTCCTAACATGATCATTCCAACATACCCAAGAATAAGGCCCCTGAGCAAGTCCAGAGTACATTTCCTTCATCATATTGAAGACATGAGACACTCAGGGATCAAGATTTGAAAAGAAGGTTCTGCCAGTTTGCTTTCAATAGGTATTGGCCAGGAGATTTATTTTATTTTATTTTTTAACAGAAGACAAAGAATAATGATTTCCAGTCCATTTTCTACAACACACAGCCTACTAGTGAGGAGTCCTTCAAGGCAGTGTATCTTTATTTTGCTGCGCATAAACCAAACTGGATGGCTAATCCTTGCACACCTCAAGCGACAAGGGCACCCATATTTCCAAGTTGCCAGGCAACTCGCAGGTGAGGCATCACAGAATATGGACAGCCTCCAGGAATGAAAAAAGGTTGGTTGATGCCTGCCATGGATCCAAAAGGCTTAAGAGCTGGGCAGCCTCAGTGCACCTAGAGCTCTTATTTTACACGGCTGGGAATTAAAGCTACGGCTGGGATTTGAAGAGCATCATGCTCACACCTGACATTTTAATGAGCCATATAGAAACACACACACACACACACATGCACAAATACATCTGGTGTCAGAGGTAGACCCCACTATATGCAGGAGGAAAATAAACCCACAACATCCTGCTGATTCAACAGCATTTTATTCAAGCAATTAAGAGAGACGGCGAGAGCGACATATTCTCCCAGGAGGAGCCAGACAAACACTTTCCTCCTTTTTGATTTCAGAAACATATATAAATTTATTACATGCCGATGGAGAATCACAGGTGGACCCGAGTTCTTACTCTGTTCCCTTAAATACAGTTTTGGGTGACAGAACCTCTGAGAAATCCATGTGGCCTTGTTTATTTTGCAGGTATTCCACATGGGCCTTTGATTGACTGCACTGAGGTCCGGGTGGGGAAAACACCTCCTACTGCCACCCTTAGCAAGAATCTCTATCTCTTTCTTGCACACACACACACACAGAGATTTCTTTTCTTCTGACATCCCCTTGTGGCTGCATGTTTGTGTGCACTAAATGCAGTCTGGAGATGTTTATCCTTTCCCATCCCTGGAAGCTATTCTGGAAATTTTTTATCTTTGCTTACTGGATTCTCCCTGTCTTTCTCTATGAGATCCAACACTTGTGCTGTTATTAGGTAATACTGCAGTCACTCAGTAGGCACACTTACCTCCTTGAGGAAATGCTGATACTTCATCATAGTGACCTCAGGTGACTGAACAGAAGCATTACAATATAAACCAAACAGATGTGACCTGTACAGAGCAGAGTTGGATTTAAAATAGGGTAGGCTACTTACAGGCTCAATCTTCAATGCACTTCTATAGCTCCCAAAGAAAGCAGCTTGGGCCTTCAGAAATGCTCTTGCCACACCATCTCCTGTGGTCATAGAGACTTTCTTCAACCTACTCTTCAGGGCAGACACCTGGAAACACACAATGACAACAACAAGAATTTATCTTCAAAGAATATAAACCAGAAAATTCCATGCACTAGAAAGCGGTGCTCCTTTAAGGAAAGGATATTCTAGAGAAAAGAGGGCTATACACCCGATAAATAAAACATATTTTTAAAATTATTGTTATTATTATTATTTAGCTTTGCTCTGAATCCTGAAGCAAAAATAAGGACTCATATCAGAAGGTGACAACAGTAATAGTAGCAATTATTATTGACAAACATGAGTAGTTTGCATTGCTTGCCCTGCTAAAAAATACTAATAAAAGAGTATATCCTGCTGAATTCAATGAGATTTGCATGTGAGTCAAGCATGTGGGTGACTTCACTCTTAGCCAGAAATGGAAGGATGTTACTTGGGTTTGGTTTAGTTTCAAAATGCAAGGTAAATTGTTTTATCTTAACATTGCTCATTTTATAATTTGTGTTTTGTTTTAGATCTTATCTGCTAATATATCACCTTGAGAGCTTAGGGAGAGGCAGCCAATTGTATTAAACTAAGTGAATACTTTTAAAGTATTTAAGGTAAGTAAATATTTAAAATAAGCAATACATTTAAGAAATAAAGTAACCAATTTCAGCAGAAAAGGTGTTTAACAATTCTTAATTCACTGATCTCCAAAGCAACCCTGTAAGCCAGGTTAAACAGGAGAAAAGAGAAATTTGTCCAAGTTTTGAGGAAGAGGCAGAAGGAACTACCACACAAGCTCCACATATGTGCCTTTAGAACCCAGGAAAATGGAACGATATTCAAGATCAGCCATCAGATAGCAATGGTAGGAACAATAAGGAGCCTTGAATGATATGAAGACCTCTGAGCCAATGTTTCCAACTGCATTCCCAGTGGACAATTCCACGGTGTAAACCTGATTTCTAACGAAGAGTGTTTCATTAAAGGGAGGGGGAATTAACCTGCCACACCCTGAAAGCAAAAGAGGGGAGCATTGAGCCTGTTGACAACACTGACAGTCGCGTCTCCACCCTTGGAAACCCTTCCTTCCTTCCTTCCTCGCTTCTCAAAGGCTCTCACCACCTGTGCATCAGATTATTCCTCACTTAACCTTCACTGCCCTTTCCCTTTCATCCTGGAGGTGTTTAATTGCCTCCGATTCACAGAGCTGCACTTCAGGTGAACACAGACCTAACGGTCTCATTACCATTTACACAAAGAAGTACTCCATGACGGTAACTGAGCAAATATCAACCCCACATACCTTCCTACGCTGACAAATTCTCAAAACCAACAAAAGCGTTCAAGGTTACCTGAATCACAAGCTTTTGGTCTTCCAGGCACACTCTGGGGAAGCCTGTTCACTCCTGGCTCTAGATAAAATAGGCCAGCTGATTTTGATAGCTTTGGGGGCATCTTCTTTAGATACCTGCACAGTGTCCCTCAGTGAGAGCATTCCTCTTTTCCAGTAGAACAAAGGAGATGCTGCAAAGCATCTTTTCTCTGTTGATGCCCAACTTGTAATGGCCTACTTGGGCCACCCCTTGGTCACTGCTTTCCAAATGATGTCTTAACATGTCCATTTTCATGATGCAGGCTGTGTGTGCAGGTTTTGGTGTTGTTTTTGCTGAATACACTGTGCATGTGCTGTACTGCAACAAATCAAGGCAGATGAAATTGCAAAATTCGCAGAGGCTCTCTGGACAAATGATTTGCTTCTTCTCAGATGAGGAAATAGACCACTCTATCAGATTAAATTATGTTAGAACAACTGATAGCAAATGATTCCTACCACCAAGAAGGAAGGAAAGAAGAAGGAATAAGCCAGAGCAACACTAGTCCAGGAAAAGTTCTGTTTTACTATCAATCTGTACTAAAAGAAAATGGCAGGGGACACTGGATGTTTAAAAAAATCTAAGCCTCAAATCCTTGCATCTATGACAGATGCTGTCCAACTTCTGTAACCTTTTCTTCAAGGTAGCATGAGCTCATTTCAACTTTTACAGTTCCAGACTGGGAGTATTTGGGGTGCAAACAATGATGGAACAAATTGTTCTTTCTCCTCCTTGGATGCACAGCATGGGATGGGAAAAAGGCTAGAGGACCCAAAGGCACCAAGAAGGCAAGAAGCCGTGACACGAAGGGAGAGCATATGTTTTTCAGCAGCTGGAGTAATCTTGCCTCTAAGGCCCTGTCCCTTTGCAGCTTTTAAGACAGCGGCTAAGGAAGAAAGGGCTTTTGGCATACCAGTTTTCCAGTCTAAACTAGGGATTCCTACCTGAATGGAAGGAATTACAGATTTTTCTCCCAAAAGAGAAATATTTTCTTAGATCCAACATTTGCTTCTGTGGGGACAGGACACTTTTGGCCATCACACCTAAAAAATGATGCTGGAAACTGTGTTTTAAAAAAGGAAACCACAATGATGAAGGAACTGGAATAATTGTTTCATGGAGAAAGATTGTTGAGACTCTTTAGTTTGTGGGGAGGGGGAAGAAAAGGGGAGACACAACAGGGGTAAACCTAATCATACATAGTTTGAAGAGAACAAGGAGAACCAAAATCAGAGGAAATATTATTTTACCCTGCTTGCCAATGGCAAAAGCAGCCAAGAAGAACAGTAAATCTGTGTTAGAACCCTTACTTGTATCTCACTTAGTAACACATATATCCCATAATAAAACTAGATTTCCCTCTTTATTAAAAACAAGGTGCTAAAATGCAATTTCCATGCCATGATAAGGAAGGTAAGGAGCAGCAAGTTTGAATACAAGGCCCAACAGTGCTCTCCCAGATTCTAGAAAGCCGATGGCAGGAGTTCAGGAAATGGAAACAGAATACTTCTTTCTTTCCTCAGTGCTGCAGTGGTCTGAGGAGTCTGGTCAGCCATGGCCAGCTCTTGTCCACACTTGCGAGTGACACAGCTCAGGATCCAATGTCCATCCCAATTGTCAAAGTCTCATCTCAGAGACTGCCATGAGCTCCAGAGGCTTGGTGCTCACACAACATGGGAGCATCTCTCTCCCCAACCAGCTCCCTCTTGCGGAGGTTATTGTATGGAAAGAGCTGGACTTTATTTCCCTGGACAACTCTCAGATGTGTGGCAATGACTAGCTTTTGCAACCTGCCAATTAGGAAGCGACACCCTGCATGTGCCGAGAGGCGTTCTCTCTTTCGCTGCCACCTTCTATACTTTAGGACTGAAATTAGGTTCTGGGGCAATTTAAGCCCTTCAGCCTGCAAGCAACCAGGCGGCTGCTTTAAGTGTTTACTGCTCCACGTTGCGGGGAAAAGCTGTGTACATGCTGAGAGAGGCACATAATGCTCAGCCACTCTGCTTCCAAGAGAGCAGCCTATTTTTCCAACTCGGACAGTGGCCACTCCTCTTCTTACTAGGAGGCACAGAAACACACAGCCAATCCTGGAAGTGTTTTTAAAGAAGATTTTTATACTCTTGGCAGCTCAGGATTAAAGGTCAGATTTAAGCTATCACCATGTTTCGAAATGCAATCTGTGCAGTGCAGCATAATGAAATGGTTCAGCAGAGGTGCGAGTGGAAATTCTTTTAATTAGATCCAAGGCTTTCTAGTTGTCAACATGAATAAAGCCAGAAAAACACATTCTCTTGAAAAACGTAGTATCAGGAAGAAAAACACCTTTAAATGCAAGTTATCTTTTTAAAAAACCACACAGTAGTAGAGGGATTATAATCAAGAAAATGCATGCTTTACTCTCATGTGACCAACTCAGCAAGTTTAAGTGCCTACAACATGCAAAAGCAATTATTAATGCATCATTTCCTTGTTCTAAGACCATGCAAACCAATGGAAAGGATGAAAAAATAAAATAATCAAAAGACAATTATTCTGTTCACAAGGTTTGATCCCTGCATATTTTGATGAGCTGAAACAATGCTATATTAAAGGTCCTGGTGATTTCTGACATATGTCTACAAAAAAAAAACCTTCAGATTTTTTCTTCTCTCCTATAAAGTTCACCCTGTTACAAAAAGACATCTCTGCCCAAGTAAGAATTATAAATTACTCTTAGCTTCTGGTTAAAATTTTAAAGATGCAGAGAGTATGGCAGCCTGTGGCAACATTTCCAGTACAACCTTTTCTCTCAGAAATACCCTGGAAAGCAATTGGAGACAGGACCTTTTTGGTCATGGCACTCCACGATGGTAGCTTTCCTCAACTTCAGTCATTATCTAAGAAATCAAGTCTGAAATCCCACTGAATCAGAAGATAAAAGCTGGTGCCCTTCCACTGCAATGCCAAAAACAACAAGGCTCAAACTCTGCTGAGCAGATCTTGGAAATGCTGAGAGTTAGCAAAATATCTCAGCATTTCCATTAAGATTCACCAGATGCCCTTCTTCCCCTGCCACCCAAGGCAGAAAAAGCAATGAGAAAGATCAGCTTTAAGTATATCCCAGCAGCCATAAAGTGTGTGATCTATGCAGAGTCACCAGCACATGAAGTAGGGAAAAACTTGACATAAATCCAATAATAAACGAAGGAGGACATCTGTTCTCTAATGGCCAAAGGCACAATGGAGAACCATCTTACAGCAGTGGAAAAAGCTTTCCTATCCAGGTACCTTAAGAAACAGAAGTGGGGAGACGACAAGTCGGAAGCTATTAATTACTCTAACTAAAAAGATGCTCCTTAAAGCTTCAGATACCACTAAACTCAGCTGTAGTTAAGTAACAGCTTGGAGCACCGGGGGTGTGAGGGGAGAGAAAACCCCAAACCATGTACATTTTTTTGTTGCAAGCTAAGCTGGTTAATTGAATTTGCTGGCACTACTTCCTCTGTGATGCTCCAAACATCCTTCAAAAATAATAATAATACGAACAACAGTAACAACACAGTAATAATAAACTCACAGTTTTTAAACAGATCTGTGGAAAACTGGATTGAAAATTTAACTAGTGAAATGCACTCTCTTCTCTTATAAAATAAAATAAAAAATGGCAGGAAGTCTCTTAAAGTTTATGACATTCCCAAGCTTTCAGTTTTGGGTTTATTTGGAGACATTTCTTCTGATGTTCCAGTATACTCTCACAATGGTTCTTTTCATAAAGATCCATAAAATCAAATGTTATACTTGATTATTGACAAATCATATCCCCACCACCACCACCACATATATTATATATATATATATATATATATATATATATATATATATATATATATATGAATGAGAGGGGCTGGGACCCAACCCATATTTGCATTCCATGAACTACACAAGTCTGCTCTTTTCCAAGGCTGTAGAAAACCCTACAGAGAAAGGAGACAACAGCAGAAATCTTTGTGACACAAAGGGAAGCTAAGGGAATCAGAATTAGCCTCACTGGGCTTTTATAGATCCCTGAAGAAGGCTTTGGTGCTCTGTAGTTTTTGCATTTTTATACTATGACATGCAATCAAAACCTCTACTTTGCCCTCTGCTATATACTCTACAAATAAAGTCTGAGCTAGATGACTCTCTCCTGCTACATACTTTACAGACTGACTCTACAGTCAGTGATAAATTAGCTATGAGATTCTTAATGCATCTTTAAATCCTTAACAAATACTTTTAAAAAGCTAGAAAAGGGGAGCAGCAGTGGCAACAACCTCATTAACCACCTGGGGAAATTGCCAGACAAACCTCATGAGGGCCAATGTTTCCCAAAACAATACAAAACACAAAGAAAGAGTTGGTCTATCCTTCCTTATCAGTGCACAGTGCCAAGCTTTGAGAGATGAAAATGCACAGGATTTATGGGTCAGAAATGTAGGACCTAGATGATGCTTCAGTTTAAAGTCTTCTTCCCAACCCTTCAATCCAGCATCTTTCCAGTTCTGACCAGGCCTGAAACATTTCTAATTTGCAACACCAGGTTTATAAGCATCAACTCACAAGTGTGCATGCTGTGCATAAGGTTGAATGATTATTGCAAGCCTATCAATGACTATTGTAGTTATAAGCAAGTGAGATCCTCCTGGCCTTAAAGTTACTCAACTATCACAAGAGTCTTGAGAAATAAGAGGATAGGGAGGTTTTCTGTGCAAAGATACATAAACTTTTCAGCACAGAGAGAAAGATACAACAATTATACTCACTATATCATTTGGAAGGCTCTGAAGATCATCAAAAGGTGTTTCCAGTGTGTTAGTGTCAACATTAAGGATGACCACGTCTTCCAGGGCCATATTTCTAACTTTCTGAAAATAAAAAAGTTGGAAGCAAAGCAAAAAGTCACTGATTAAGCATAAAATATGTCATTCTCTGTATAGCATCCAAGTGCTTTTGCCAACAGTTGAGACAAAAACAGATCCTGACCACAGTTTCTTAGTGCTGCTAGGATTCATAACATAGCTTCCCAAACCCTAAAAAAGCTTTTGTATTTGAAAAGGGGATTCATTGTTTTACGAAGAGCAGCAGCCCTTTGAAAAATGGAAAGGACCCCCTCCAACTTCCAAGGAACTCAAAGGTCACTTGGTTGCTGTATATCTGATAGACCCAAACAGAGCTTAGGAGACTTGCTTCTTTGGGGAGCCAGGAAGCAGCAGAGCAACTGACTGCCTCCTTCATTCATTAGAAGCTTAAGCAAAAGGAGAAGAAGAAAAATCTCAGTTACACCCAGAGGACTCTTGAAAGGCACAACAGAAAGGTCTTCGAATAATGGCTTAACTGAAGCCAGAAGTTTGGTCTACAGGGTTTAGTGGGCTGGACAGAAGTCTCTTTTCTATCCTGGCAGCAGGAGCTGACCTGGCTTGGTCTCAAAGGATCAGCTGAGAAGGAAGAGGACAGAGACAAAATTTCAGCTGCAACACAAAGCTGATGCTGAGGACCCTGTGGATGAAATGCCCTCTGATTGCTCAGAACAGGATGCCCATCTTTAGGAACTACCCAAAATGGTGTGCGTGCGTGCGTGTGTGCATGGAGGCAACATGCAACATAATCTGGAAATCTCTCCTGTGCAAGAAACTGCACAAGAGCACTACACTATACTCTTGGGGATCACCCTTGTTTTAAGAGAACATATTGGCAGATCTTGTCCAGAGTATGCTCACCTGTCTCCTGTACTACTGCCCTTCATGGCACCCCGAATCTGTCCCCTACCAGACTGTTCCCTCTGTCCAGTTCCCCCATTTTTGCTCTCCTTTTGCTATTCATGTGTGACTGTACTGCACAGGAGTTAAGACAACATACCATTTGGGGGACAATAGGTTGCACAGTTGAGCTGACATGGGGAATCTGCCAAAGAGTACATAAATAAAACAAAATAAACCAACCCCAACAGAGTGTGTTTGGGTTACTTGGGCTAACATCCCCACCTGCTTTTATTCTAACTGCTTTTTTTTATTATTTAGGAGGAGGAGGAGAATGTCAGGAAAGCACACTTTAACAAGTGCTTTGAATCCGAAGTTTATGGCCCCACATAAAAATGTGGAATACAACAGAATTTACCAACTTAAAGTAGTGTCTCCTGGAGCGGATGAGGGGGGGGACCCGCACATTTTAAAATTTAGAAGCAGCACCTTCTTCCCTTCTTGAGCAAACCCCAGCAGGGAGTCTCAAATGCTGTGCCTGTAAACAATCAGCAGGTGCTGCATGCTGTAGCGTTCAAGAGAAGCAGCTCCACAATTCCTTCTTCGGTAAAACTCTGTGAGATTTCACACTCACGTTGAGCCTCACAAAAACTTAAAGGGGTTACTTTGTACTGCAAAGCACAAGCTGCGAGGACTTAAATGATCAAGGCACAAGGCATGAAGTACAGTATCCTTCCCTCCTGTGCCCAAAAATTCCACATATCATCCTAAGCAAATGTAACTGTCAAAGTAGAGGAACAATTATTTCCACTCCTCTGGCTTTTGCAACTCCTGCTCCCACTTCCACAAAAATGAAATTCTTGCTATAATGGCAAATGTGATCTGAGGAAATGTCTGATCGTGGACTCTCTTATTTAATGTCACCTGTTATCATCACCTTTCAAAGTTAAAGAGTGACCTCACAGTCAAGTAAAAATATTGCCTATTGGCAAAAGCAAACTCATCATTTATTGGGACCTGTGTGAAATCCAGATTGTTACATGTGCTCTGATCACACAACGTCCATAAATACAGGTTGCCACACTGGGCCAGTGTAAGTATTAGCAACAAGGCTGGAAAAAGCTATCCCTACCCCACCAAGGTAGCCCTTGCTGAAGGAAGGGCATGGCCTTGATAAGCACACTTAATTCCCTTATTGAATGTAAATAAACGTGCTTACGTTAATTTAAGCACCTTTTTGCCATTTGAATAGCTGTTGTCCTCACCATCTCTATCGCCGCACACCTTTAACTCACCCTCATTAATGCAAATTGGCACCCACCAATTTGACTGAAAATCCATTGCCCTCTTTAGCAAGAGTGCTGTAAGGGAGACAGGAGACAAGCCTAGGGAAAGTTTCCCAGCTATTATGCAGCTCTGTCAGACTCCCTGGCAACTAGACGCTTGGGGCAAAGGCCCATTTGTATTTCCGCAGTCACCACAACAGAGTGATCTGCCTTGAAATTTTACAATTTGGAGCCTTACTTAAATAGGGACCATTGGCATCCATGGGCCAGCAACATCTGAATCTGGCGGCTGGAGTCGCGTTAGTGGTTGCGGGAAGGAGCGGATATCTCATTTTATTATTTGGTGGCCTGACAGAGCACCGGAGAGGTCTTAATGAAAATCACCGTCAGATTTACAATCTGAAATAGCAACTTCACAGACTGATATGGTTAAGCTCCAAGTGCTCTTTGACCTCTGAACCCTTTGATCCACACCCAGCAGGTGGCCTCTGACCCCCTCCTGTGCTTCTTTCCCCTCTTCCGCCAGTCAGCTAACCTTGATGTACAAAAGCCCCCCTGATCCTACACAGGTGATGCCCGAAATCCAAAATCCTTATCGCTGGCAGCTGCCCTTCACCAGCAGAGTGACAAACTCCTCCAGCGCCAAAGGCCTCCAAGGCAAGAGTGGAAAAGGTGGCGGCAGGAGGGACTACTTCCGCTGCTGAAAGCCTCATTTTTCAAGAAGCGCTTGCTCTCATTTGCTGGCTCTTCTGCATTATAATAAATCAACTGAGTCACATCTCACTACATCTCTAATAGAACCTTTATTTATTTTATTTTTAAATCAATTTGTCCATTTATGGCCATCTCTAAAAACGTTATCTTGAAACCGAATATGTAGAATAACCTAAGGTACATGTAGCAGCAGATTTATGTAGAATGTGTAGAATGTAGACTTACGTAGTATAGATTGAGGCACAGGTAGCAGTGAGAGCCAGCATGATATAGTGGTCTAAGCATTAGACTGTAACTCTGGAGACCAGGATTCAAATCCCTGCTTGGACATGGAAGCCCCTTGATGACCTTGGGCAAGGCACATTTTCTCAGCCTCAGAGGAAGGCAGAGGCAAACCCCCTTTGAACAAATCCTGCCAAGAAAACCCTATGATAGGCTCACCTTAGTGTTGCCATAACTCGGAAACTACTTGAAAACACATAACAACAACCTGTAGCAGCAGACGTATACAGCTCTTCAAGTTGTTACAGAACATCAAAATGTTTATTAAAAATGTTTTAACGACTGTTTTATTGATGGCTTTATGTTGGCGATTTTTGTAAATCATCTTGGTGTTTGCTTTTTTAACAAAAAGGTAGTTGTTGTTGTTGTTGTGTCTCTCCAAGTTATATAAGAATAAAATAAATAAACCCTGATTTCTGGAATTAAATGTCTGCTCTTTTCAAAGTGCTGGCTTCTAGCTCCAAATGACTTAAGTTGTATATATTTTCAGCAATGCCATCATAAACTCAAAATAGGACTGCCCCACAGAAATGAAGTGCCATTCCTCACCAGAGCCAGCCACAAACACAAATAAATAAATATGCTGTGTTTCATGACACTCCAACAGACTTAATTCTAGCCATTTGTCAAGCAATATGATGCCAGTTAGTTTCTCTATCTGGTCCATGGAAGGCCTGAAGGCAAATGAGATACACCTACAGTTATCTCTAAAGCTTAATGGAGCTAGTCTCAAGGAACCACATGGGAGCCCTATGAATGCTGCTCTGAGTCTCTTCAAGGAAAGGGGAGATAAAAATACATAACAATTTCATTAAAAATGGCTGCTGTGAAAACACATCACTTGTTGCAGCCAAGAAAGGATGCCGTGCCAGCGATGTTGGGTATTGCTCCAATACCAACACCAGCACTGTAAATTTTAAAAGTTTCCATTTCAGCCCACAAAAACTGCAAGCAGGCAGCTACAGCGTGAGATGACTGTCTTATCTACTGGCTATTTATCAGTGCTAAACACTTATTTTCCCCTAATATGAATTCAATTAGTGGGAATGGTGTTCCATTATTCATGTAACAGAACTCAACCTTGCTTATATACTAGCTTATATACTTTCCTCTTCCTTTGAAGTTGCTTTACGGATGGCTAAATAGGAGTCTTATATAGAATGACTGACTAGGTGATGATAGAAATCCTGGAAAATAAGGAGTTGTGCAGAGCTCCATAGATTCTGCTCTGGGAGGGGAGGGGGGGCTGTAAATCAGAAACAGGCCCTCAGACTAAAAACAGAGATTACTTTATCTCACTGGAGAGTGTTTCAGTCACAGCAAATTACACGTAACAACCTATGGATATGTTTGATATTTTAACCCTCAAATATATTCTGTCTAGTTGCATTACCAGGCTTACTGCTACTTCTGTTATGGTCCCAAACATTTTTTAAACAACTACACCCGAGTCTACCCGTTTCCAACACAGACTGGGAAATATTAGGAAGTAGCCAAGAGTCCACAACAAAGTGAGCCAAGGAATTCATCTTTCTAGAGGAAATGGGGGTGGACTGGAGCAAGAGACTTCAGTGAGCAGTGCGAGAAAGGAAACACTGTTTAACAAAGTCAGCAAAACAACTCAAGTGTGGGCTAGAGAAGCAACCAAACTTTTAAATTTAGGAGAAACAGATATCAGAGTGGTTTAAAAACTGTCAACAGCATGGAGAGAATCGAGACAGGGGATCTATTTCACCACAGAAAGATATCTAAACAAATGGACAGAATGGACCAAATGCAATTTATCATTTATGCCAGCTGGCACAGAATGCTGGTCTAAACCCCTGGCTCAGCACTGCCAGCTCTGAATGGCAGCACCTCTTTTGTGTCTTGGGCAAAAAGAGGTCTTTCCATTGCCTGCCACGGCACCAGGTATGGGAGGGAATGAACCTGAGATCTTCTGACTTATGGCACCTCATTTAATATACTACCAGAAGTGTTTTTTTTTAAAAAAAGAATTAGATTAATATACAGATGTGATGCCAGTATGGTGATTACTAAGAACCAGGGGGTCAGAAGCCATTTTTCCCTCTCTAGTCTCAGATCTCACAAATGATGCAAACAGGTGGAGGGCAGCCATTTCCACATTGTCTTACTGGTGAGCTTTTAGGGGAAATCTTCCTGGACACAGTTTGTGACATGGAAGCTGGTCTTTCCTTGAAGTAGCTGTTCAGCTTTAGGGTTCATGTGAAGGGAAATAGCACATGGTTGTAGGTCCCTTTTTCTTACAAGAGCAGGATCTGACACTCACAGACTTAAGGAAAAATGAGGAGGTAACCTGGGAAGACCATGATTACCCTCCTGAATCCTATGAAGGAAGGACAGGATAACACCAAAGTTGTCAAAATGGAGATACCCTAGCAAAACATTCATCCAAAGCAGCAAGGTCTGGGGAAGTTAGCTCCAGCACTTGGGCAGTGCAACATTTTGAGCCAGCTATAAACTAAATGAAGGGTAAAACAGCTGGCATTCAATACAGACACAAGGGACAGGCGCAACTGCAGCTCCTGCTCTCTAGATCTACTACAGCAGCCTATCTACTTAGGACAATGTGCTCAAGCCTTACATAGTGGAGCTAGAGAAGCAAATGGCTAACTACCCTTGGCTAAAACATGGGGGCGAGGGGACTACATGCTAAAAGGAAAGGCAGCTTTTACCAGCATTTGTAAAGACTCACAAACGCAGCTTGGGAGAGAGAGAGAGAGGCGATTTCCATCACTGAAAATGGGGAAGGAAAAGAATCACAAATGAGTACTATGAACTGCAAATCAAGGGGCGGGGAAAGTTGTGGAAGTGGTATAGTACTCTCTGCTTTTAATTCATCCCTGCAGAATAGAAAAAGGGCATTTAAGTAAGCCTCCATAGCTCCATACCATTTATGTTAAGAACAGAAAGAGTTGCCCATTTCCCAACCTGTCTTGTTTTATGATTATTTTCTTTTCTTGCATCCTAGGTAAAACCTGAACTTTTTAATGGTTTAAAGCAGGGGTAGGCAACCTTTTTGAGCCGGGGGCCGGGCTGCTGTCCCTCAGACAATTGAGGGGCCGAAGCACCAAAAATAAATAAATAAATAAATAAATAAAATTAAAAATTAAAAAAAATAAAAAAAAAATAAAAAATGCATGCGCACTCTCTCAGCCCCAGAAAAGCCATGGCAAAACCCCTGTGAAGATTTTGCCAAGAAAACCCCAAGAACAAGTAATAACAACAATAATCAATATGATCATGGTGGGCGGCGGTGGCGGCGGGGGGCAGTGGCGGCGACGGCAGCGGCGGTGGCAGCGGCAGGACCTGCCTGGGTCCGGTCCAAATGCCTCGAGGGGCCGCATCCGGCCCCCGGGCCTTAGGTTGCCTACCCCTGGTTTAAAGAGTGACTTTTAAAGGAAGCAGTAGAAATTATTATTTCGGTGTGTACAGATAAGGATGCAATAACAAACATTTTTAGTGTGATTTATAAGGTGCCACTGTACCCATGAAAGAAAAACATGAAAATAGGGAGAGGAATATGGAGGCAAGAGCAAACACAGAAGAATATGTGGTATTTCAGTTACACATACTTCAGAGTAGTTACATTAGGGCAATGGTTTCACAGATGGGGTCTCCAAATGTTTCTGGACTCCCAGAATCTCCAAACAGCCAATTCTGGGAGTTGTAGTCCAACGATATATAGGTAACTGCAGCTCAAGAACTGCTGCATTAGGATGTAGGATGTGTGTGTGGGAATGTTATTCTCCACCTGCGGGATAAAGGCTATTTTACCATTTAATTCTACTGTCTGTATAGAGTAGACTCTGAGGTGTGAAGACAGATGGGATGTCAATCAAAGGGGTAGTTATGGAGGCAGCAAGGATCTTTTAACAAAGCAAGGTATCTGATAAATCTGTACAGGCTGAAGTAATCATGCAGACATGTTTAATTTCAACTAGAATTGGAAGCACCAGTTTCTACAATGACGTACCAATGAAGAGTTCATATTTATTTAGTAATTGTGGCATCCCTGGCAGTAGAGGTTTAACAGCCACGTGCCATACCCTCATTGATATCTGTTCTTTAAACAGAACCAGATTGAATGTTCTTTGCACTGGGCATCAGACCTGATTAATGATGAAACTGCAATATTAACACTTTCCCAAGGAAAGGTGATCTTTATGGTTTGCAGAACACATACAAGTCATTCACGAAAACGAATTCCACTCTGATCTTCCCACTGACCACTCTTCCAATCAGTCTTATGGGAACCGAGCACACAGTCTAAGAAAACAAGGGCACATATACAGAAGGAACTTACCTCCATCAAGCTTAAATGTATTCCTATGAGGTAGGGCATTGGAGCACTGCAATAAAATACAAAGAGTTGGCTTAAACTGAGGGAGGAGGGAATCAGGAAAACATTTAAGATGATCACAGCAAGAAATTTAAGTAACACAGGAATCCATCAACAGTGACCTGATCTAGGAGGGGACAAAGTCAGCTTTGTGCATGAGTCACCTGATAATCAGAGCTTACTATAGAAACCAACTTAAAATGGGCCCACGTTCATCAAAGGCTTCAGGAATCAAAGACTTGGAAGAATAAAGAAACTCAACAGATTGTGTGTTGGCAAGACATCAGCCAAAGCTGGCTAGATCCTGGCATCTGCCCTCTTGGAACCCTGTGAAGCTGGCACTTAGGAACTAAAGATATTCTTACTCCAGCCTTAATAGACTATGAACATACCTTTTAGGATGAAGCAGACCCCTGGTCTACCAAGCCCTGAAGTATGTACAGTCTTCCCTTCCCATTCGTGGACTTGAAGTCTGCGGTCTTGGTCCATCATGGACCAGCAAGCGGGGAGGGATAAAATGGCGCACGTGCATACAGTGCACACACATTGAAAACAACGGAGACTTGAATATTTACAATATTTCCAATTCGCGGGGGGTGGTCCGGAAAGAATCCCCCGTGAATCAGAAGGGACAACTGTAGTCTGATAGGATGAAGCAAATCTTTCTCAGCTAGGTCCTCAGTTTGTAAACTACTCCCGTCATTTGGTTGCTGTGTGCCTCCAAGCCATTTTTGACTTATGGTGACCCTAAGGCAAACCTCTCATGGAGTTTTCTTGGCAAGATTTGTCCAGAGGTGGTTTGTCATTGCTATCCTCTGAGGCTGAGACAGAGTGACTTGCTGAAGGTCATCCAGTGGGCTTTTATGTTCAAGTTAGAATTGAAGTCTGCTCTCCAGGGTCATAGTCCATACTTAAACAGTGAACACACATAATACAAAGTACAACACAAATGTAAGTATTACAAACAAGTAGGATGCAGATAAAATCCAGATGCAGTATCATCTAAAATTTGAGTTTATTTTCTCTTAAGTTTACTCAATTTTTTTACACAGGAACCACAGTTTTCAACTTCTTTTATCTACTCTATATACTGCAAGCAAGTTATAACAAAGGAAGCCATGAACACAAGACCAGCAGAGCATATCCCAGGCGCAGGATATCCGGTTCTTGTGGAAATGGCAGCACTCCTGTGCCAGGATCCATTCAGAGTGTGCTTGCAGGGATGCTTCCATTGCAGCAAAACGAAGAGATCATAATCTATCCAAAGACCACATAAATGGAGGAAGAGGGGAGGGAAATCACTACATCAGTACAGAGATGGGATTTCTCATTTGGAAACAGCTGCACAGAAATGTCTTTCTTTCAGTTAGTCTCAAAGGTGCTACAAGATCTCTCTACACAGGAGTTGTTTGTGTGCAGCATCCTGGATTATTCTCCTCTGGACCGGGTTTCATGAAATGGGAGCTTGGCCTGGTCATCTTTGGCAGCATCTTTTTTTTTAAGCCACTGCCAAAATTTATGGAGCACTGCATGAAAGAAAGCAGCTGTCTCTGGAGCATCCCCCCCCATTTTCTCTGTAATGTCCTGAGGTGCACATTAAGTCACTAAAACAGCAGGCTGAGCAAGGTAAATAAGCAGCTACCCACCACCAAAACTACACAGAATCCCTTTCGCACCCTAGAATATTTTTGTTTGCCTCCCCCCCCCTAATGTTTTAATGATCAGAACAAGACAGCACCTCTAAATGTGTTGCATTCTGAGGGTAAAACCAAGCCAGACCATTCTACACTCAAAGCTGTAAGCCATTTGTTTAGCTGCAAAAACAAAAACCAAACACCAAACCCACCAGGCTTCCCTGGGCAAGCATCTGACTGGGCTGCCAGCCCTCCTCCAGAAGCATCCGCAGAGCCGAATGTGTTCCTAATTAAGTAGATTCGGCAACACGACAGCTTCAATGTCAGGAATACAAAGTCTAAAACTCGGCAGGAAGTCTTAAGGCTGCAAATGTCTCATCTCGGAAATCTCGGCAAGCATAATGAAAAAGAGCAGGAAGAGTTCACAATTCCATAAAACTGGGCCTGGGCTATGGCGTCCAGAAAAACAGCCTGTCACAAGGAGCCGGAGGGGAAGGCAGATCCGTAAAACTTAATTAACTGCTTTGTGTTGATCTGTCAGTCTTTCTCAATTAATCAAGAAACGCAAGGGGGACCACAAAATATTTAACAGGGATGTCAGAATCAAAAGCACCTAGGATATTGGGGGGGGGAACCCCACAAGGGCCAAGAGAGAGAAGGGAAGAATTGAAGCGCAAAGAAAAGAACCCCAGTGCAATAACCGGAGGCTTCCCACCTTGGGATCTCCTGCACATTCTCACATACATATCTACCCACAATGACAGCAGCCTGAAGAGGTGACTTGAAACATAAATGAAGCACCACAGATCGAAAGCCACAGCTGTTTCCAAACAGAGGATGTTCACAAACTCAGTGGTGAGTAAACAAGGCATGAAAAATGAAGTAGTGTATGAGAAGACTAGGCAGGTTTTGCAGGGGAAGAGATTCTTGGACTCAAAAGGCATTTGCCTCAGAATGTCCTGCCTGCAAAAGGGATCTAGGTATTAATCACCTCCTTCTCTCTTTGCAAAGAAACAACAAACAGACATGTGGCACCTAAAAAAAATTTCTCATCTGGTACGGCATGAGCTTTTCTGGCCTTGAGTCCATGAAAACCTATGCCATAGTAAACACATTCATCTTTAATGTGCTGCACAGGTCTTTATAACTTCATCATAAATGTGCCACCTCTCCTCATAGGGGCTTAACCATGCAAAGTAAATAATAAATTATTGGGATGATTTAACTAACCTTTAATGAATTAAAGACTCCACTTTTTGAGACCTTGTTGTTAAGTCTGGTGTACCACTAGTGGATTTGATGGTGTTGTGTTGTTTGCCTCCAAGCCGTTTTTGACTTAGGGCGATCCTAAAGCGAACCTATCATGGGGTTTTTGTTCAGAGGAAATTTGCCATGGCCTTCCCCTGAGCCTGAGAGAGTGTGACTTGCCCAGGGTCACCCAGTGGGTTTCCATGGCTGAGCTGGGATTCAAACCTTGTCACAATCACAGTCAAATGCTCAAAGCACTACATCACACTGGCTTGTTGACAGATCAACAGCCTAATCCAGGCCTCTCCATTGGTGCACAATGGGGTGGTACAGAGGAACGCAGGGCCTGTCATTTTTTACACACTCACACTCTGGGCTTGATGTTGTTTAGACCCTCAGTTACAAGTCACATAATGCTCCCATGCTTTCAATTTTCCCACTATAGAGCTTCTTGTAGGCGGTGATGACCTGAAAATGCCAGGCTCTTCAGCAGCAACCAAAACCTAATCATGGCTAAGTGTAGAAAAGCACATCCCCCACACAACACAACACACAACACAAACAGCGTGTAAGCAAAAACACTGCTTGTGCCTTTGGAAACGGAGAAGAAGGCGATTAATACCTTGTATTCTGCCACCTCCCAATGAGAACACCGTAATGAGAGAATGCTGATTAAGTGTTGAAGAACTCAAGGAGCCAGCAAGCATGAATATGGATACTGTGGACTTAATGGCAACATATTGCCCCATTCATTACAGACCGCATTTTTACAATTAGTTTAATTCTTCTCCTTGGGCTAACTAGAGACCTCCTTAGTTATTCTCCCTAGAGGTGGGCAGCTACTAATTGGAAAACTGGCAGGTGAAATTAAGGGAGATTTTAAAGTCAAGTGCAACGACGGGAAAATATTGCTGTTTGGGACCAAAAGTCATTTTGAAAACTGGTGTTACGGAGAATCTGCAGCCATTCAGGAAAAGGGAAATGCCATTTCCACTTTTATTTAAAAGAAACAGTGTAATGAAGTATGGATTCAACAGTGTACTTCCTCATCTCTGGTAGCCCTGTGTGGTCACCCCACTAGTGGAAATTCTTCCAAATATGATCCATCCGTGTAAACAGGTGTTCTGGGTGCACTTTTTAAAAACCCTCTAAGGTTTTCCTTGGGTCACACACTGAGAGATGGACACCAATGCCAATTCTTCTCTGCATGTCCCTGAAGCCAACACACACAGCATTTTTTTGGTGGTGGTGGGGAGAAGTACATAGATCAGGACTGCGACAATCTTTGCTCTGGTTACATATCCTTTGCTCATAAGCCTCTTTAATATCCAGAAGAACAAGAGGAACTTTTGTTTGTGAATGCTTGAACAATTCTTCTTCTAGAAAGAAATGTGTGCACATTTGGCCACATGCGTAAGAATAAGACTGATCTACCAAAGAGTTTGCAAAAGTTGCTAAGTTGCTTTTTGGGCTATGGCTAGCTAGAATCCCTAGACATTCTGAATGAGGGATTCTCAGAGCTATAATAAAAAATAGTTTTTTAAAAATTCAATTTTTTTTTAAAAAAAATCCAAGGTCTGGCGTAATATCAACCCTTGATTTGACATATTTGAACAAGCCCAGTTATTTTGGCCTAATCAGAAAACGATGGCTTGTCTCACACCAGGAGAGGAGAGGAGGGAGGAAGTGTGTGAGCCTAAAGTTCAGGCACAAAATGTAGAACCAACGGATTAGCATCACATGTGAATCACCCCAAAGAGGGAAAGAGAGAGAGGCAGACCAAGAGAGAAAACATTCACATGCCAGGAAGTGTGCGCTCTTGAGAGAAATACATGGAGCCGGGGGAGGGAAGGGGAGTAGCCTGTTTGCTTTTGGTGATCTGATATCTCACATTCATCTACAAAGCTTCAAACCACCTTCAGTGGATGTCACCCATATAAATAAAAGGTGGTGAGGTGAAAGAAGCAAAAATCTACCAGGAAAACTCTTGATCTCTTACATTATTCTCTACCATCTGCTTTTGTTTTGGGTCTTTTCTTTCTGATGTTACAGCTGCAAAGAAAACCGAACACCAACTAAGGTTTTAAAATTTAAACCTGATTCAAAGGCAAAGAGGGGTAAAATCTGATGGAACACAGTCCGCCCCCCCCCCCCCGGTCCCCCCTGCCATAGGCCTGGCAAGAAGCAGGAGATGAGAGCAGAGAGGAAGTGGCAGAGAGATCTGTTTTGTCGCCAAAAACATCTTTCCTACATTCACACCATTTCAAAAATAGATGGAACTATTTTGGGAGGCAATGTATTTATGGCATACAAATGAGTGCTAAATTGATTTATTCAGACAAGTATAGTGTGCGATTACCACCCTAATTAAAGTTCACATCAGCCTAGGGTAATCGGTTGTTGTGTTTGCAAAAGTGCAATTAGATTCTTCCTGGTAATTACAGGGTTTTTCTAGCTATGCCTGCTTCTTTGGCTCATTCGTTTCTCCTCCCTACCACCATCCATCCCCAAGCATTTCCCTTTTCACAGAAGCTTTCCTAGGACATAGAGCCCTCACAAGAGGCCCCAGGTTCTTGCCTGCTCCATTTGCCTCTACCCTCCCAAACGCTGAGCCTGTTCTAAGGCCCCTTTGTTGGGAAGTTCAGCGTGGCCCTCATCTCCTGGCCCAGCGATGCGGCCCCTGCATGATAGGCACTGCTGTCCTGACAACTGCTGGCCATGAGCACCTGAACGCAAAGCTGGCAGTAGCGGCCTCCCTCCGTGTGTTAATTATGGACGCGCAGCCCATTATGCAGAGAAAGGGCACCCGCTGCTTGTGCAAATGACTGGGAACTGGCCCTTCCTGCACAGCAAGTGAAATGGAAGGTTCATTTCTCCAGGAGATAATAGTTTTTAGATTCCATTCCGTGTCTCTTCGACACGGGGATGTACTTAACATTTAAATCATCCACAGAGGAACAAACCTCCTTGAAATTTACATGTTTCAGGCTCCTGGCACTTCACTTAGAATGCTAGTTATCCCTGCTGGTTCCTTACTCAGAAGGCACTGGGAAAGAGTCTCTCCTCCAGCTCCCCAGCCCCCTCAACACCCTTTCCTTTTTTGATTTTACAAGCACAAGCCAGATATAATGAAGTTATCTGCCAGATGCCAATTTTGTGGCATTTGTGGATAATGATGGAAGACACGGAAGTGTAGTTAAGGTCATAAAGTTAAAACCTGGTTAGGTTATTATATCTCCTTCTCAACTGTGGAATTCCTGCATCAACAACCATTGGTTTTGTCCCCATTCCTTCAAAAAACCAAAACAAAACAGTGAGATGAAATACATACCCCTGGGATTTTTTCCTCCTAGAGGCTTAGTTGTTCAAAAACAAGAGGAAAATATTTGGCAGAGAAGTGAAACAGTAATACAAAATGATGTTTTACTTTTGATGAAGGAGACATGGAATTATTTAGGAAGGGGAGCCACCTGAAGAGGGTCTTCAGAGCTCAGGCAGTAACAATGGTGCAGGGGAGAGCACACACAGCTCTTTTGGGATTCTGATGCTCCCCAGAGGCAGCCACCTGAGAAAAAGAGCCTCAACTCTCACAACACATATAAACTAGTCCACCTAATCTGCGGAAGCATCTGGACCAGTTGCCAGTGAAGTGACCTTTTGAACACTATTCTGAGACTGTAAGGTGCTTCTTGTAGCATTGTTCACAGTAATCTGAGGAGCTAACTGGTTTTCTTCAATCCTATCCAGCACGAAAACAGGGCTCCTTTCTCCGTCGCTTGGTTCCAAAAACCCCAGAGGGCCATGCAGAGTCCCGGCTGGATGCCAGCCTCCAGGTCAATCAGGTGCTCTTCAAAACCAGGGTGCTTTCTCTTTGCAAAGCCCTCTATTCCTGCCTCTGTCACTCAGTTCCTCAGTGTGAAATTAACAAGGAACAGCACAAAGCTAACTAGGATGGAGAGAAATGGAAGCAGCGTGAGCCTAGCTGGCAAATTGTAGGGATGTTGCCAATGGATGCAGGCGGGGTGAGCTGCACTTCAAAAGCTATTCTCAAAAATGTGGCAGGTGTTTATTGGTAAATTTTAGTTGCTGCCAAACCTTGAAGCTTTATATGTTGAATAATGTAGGCAAGAGGAGGGAAGCAAGAAACCATTATTTATTCTCTGCTGAGTAAATGTATGTAACTAACCAATATTTTTGCCAATGGGATACTGTAATCAAGGGAGAAAATAGCTGGGTCCTCTGGCATAATTATATTTTGCTGCAAGTCATTTTGCTGTGGAGGCCTGAAGCAGCAAGCAGCAACTTTTCCCAAGCGCTTGGCATGGCCATCCCCAAACAAAAGGAGCCTAAAGAAGAAATGAACACTTACCTGGCCATTCCCTTATTCTTTCCCTCATAAGTAATATACCTGCACACTTGAACATTTGCTGCTGCAGCCTTGTTAATATTTGCTATCTTTGTGGATGTGTAAAGGAGAAGGAACAGTCCAGCAAAATAACCCACATATGTATTTTCTGGAAAGGGGGTCTCAATCAATGTCCTAATACCAAAGGGTGTGCATATGGATATAAAATGTTTCCCCGTATAGTTTTGTGGTTGTGCTATGAGGTCTGTTTCCATGGAATGGCTGCCTTTGCAACAACATCAGTTTACGGTACTGATCTCTTAACAGTCAGATTTGAATATCTATATGGAGAGTAAGCATGGCATAGTGGTTTGAGTGTTAGACTACAGCTCTGGAGACCATGGTTTGAATCCCAGCTTGGCCGTGGAGACCCAGTGGGCAGGAAGGCAAGGGCAACCCCCTCTGAACAAACCTTGCCAAGAAAACTTTCTGACAGGTTTCCCCTTAGGGTTGCTGTAAGCTGGAAAAAACTTGAAGGCACCCAACAAAAACAACAAGATTGCTTCTTTTTAAAAACAAACAAACAAACAAACCCTGAAATATTTAAATTCAAACTGTAAGACTGTAGTGCAAAATTAAAGGAAAACGAGAGGAATCCTTACCAGCAGTAGTCCAAGAGATGTGGGGGCAGAACAGGGATGTAAACATGTTGCCAAAACATTGGGTAAAGCATAGCTGCAGAGCCATGGATACAGGCAGTTAACTGAAAGACACAAAACCAACAACATTAGTACACTCCTGCCTAAGAAACAAGACCATCCCTCATGCCTCTGAGATGAAGAGTATATCCTCCTTACACACTATCCATGAGTTCTTCCTTTGTGAAAGAAGGCACTAACAGTAATGCTCTTGATATCTGTCCCAAGTTTAAGTGCTATAAGACCTAGAGGTTAAAAAGTTACTTTGAATATAATTTATTTATTAAACAGCATCACCCATACCCTCCCTACCTAGGTTGTGTGTTATCACTAAAAAAAAATGTGACAATAAATTCTAAAAAGTAAGAAAATGGCCTATTTAAAAAAATCCACTCAAAATGTTCTCAAAACCTAGCAATAAAAACTGTTGAGTAAATATAACTTGTTACACACAGGGTAGCAATGTCATCAACAGTTACATTATTTATTTACCAAAGCTCCATTGTTACTGCCTCCTTACCCCAAAAGAGTAATGTGTTACAAACAATATAATTACTTACAATGTTTTACAATTAGCTCTGATAAAGCATTAACTGAAAGAGATCTGGTCAATAAAGATGCTATTCAAGTTAGAGACTTTAAAACCACTTGCAAGTTTTGCTTTGTTTTCTAAGCTAGAGGACAGGTATACATGGAAATAAATGAAAGCAAGCCAGCTTCTGAAGTGCCAACACTGATGCACGGATTCAGAAATGTTATCTGCAATAGGACAACCCAACACAAAATATGCAAGCAATCACACAACAAAAAGAGTTAACCTGGCCATTTTGAATAGTTGCCTACATCCTACTTGTTCAAGAGCATGATACTGTTAGCAGTTAAGAAAAGTCACAAAATATTGGCTGCAGATTGACTGCGCTGCTGAATCATGACCATTTGCAATTTGTGAGTTAAGCCAAAGATTTCAGGATGCTCTAGAGAGGGATTTTTTAAAATCTTGACAAAGGAAAGCAAACATAAAAAAAGAAGAAGAATAAAAATAGACTCCACCATTTGCTACTTGAAAAACAGATGGATATTTTTCCTCCTTTTTTCTTCTTCCCCCACAATCACACTCAGAGAAAGGCTGCACAAACATGCCAAGTGTAATCCCTCAGTGGCTTTTTAGTGACTGAAATACAAACTTCTTAATGCAAAAGCCAGAACATTACGCTTTGTTGCAGCCCGAGAAACATTATATTAGTTACAGTGGGCAAAACACAATACAAAAATAAACTTGTATGGTTTCGGTACCACACTTTCACACAACACAACTTTCAGAAGTGCATTCTTAGGTAAAATCTTTATGTGACTCCTCTAACTGCCCAAGAGAAGAATTAAGGGTTTACCCAAACCAATAATATTCCTCACACACCCCCAAACTGATCGAACTTTTGCCTTTCACCATTTTCAAATAATGGCATCCATCAAAGCTTATTTTATACCATTGTACACAAAAAAGGAGCCTATTAAGAGCCGTTCCCCACCAGGGATGTGGTCTTCACCTTCATCGCAAGAGACTGTGGCAATGCAGATCTCCTGCTAGGAGAAACAAGGTGGGGGCAGAGAATGAGAAAAGGGGATCAAGTAGCTAATGGCCCATGCGCTGAATATGTTCTTTAATTCACCACTTTCCCCCACACTCCTTTGTGACTATAAATACTGGCTTCCCTACTACAGTGGAAAATTAATTCATTTGAATAATAAAAGCTTATTGTTGATTTAGTCCTCGCCCTGTACAGCAGGTTGGTAAACTCAGCAGAAAGTTATGTTAGAATTTAACCCCAAATGAACAGATGTGAGAAAATCACGATTTTGGGTACAGTAATAAAAATGGCAGAGATATTACCCTAGACTGAGATGAAGATGCCAAGGTGCCCACAAAGCTTCTAATGCACTGCGAGGCAGCAGCTAAATCACTATTATGCAAGTTGTACGTAGAGAGATCTTGTAGCACCTTTGAGACTAACTGAAATAAAGAAGTTGGCAGCATGAGCTTTCATAGGCTTCAGTCTACTTCCTCAGCAGTCTAGGGAAGCTCCTGCTGCCAACTTCTTTCCTTCAGTGGGTCTCAAATGTGCTACAGGATCTCTCTACATACTGATTCTAAAGACTAACACGGCTATATCTGTTAATTCTCTATTATGGAAGTTGAAACTGAAAGGGCATGTTCTATCAGCAACTGCCCACAAGGGAACAAAATACTACATTTCCCAAAGGCTGAGGTACAGATTGAAGGGATTAAATTCTACACCAACCACAAAATGCATCTCAAGTTTCAGCCCATTTTTCAACGTAAGGGTTGAAAACAGGAGAGAAAAGTGCTTATAGGACAGTTCCCTCCTCAATTCACCTTTGAAGTGAAAGGAGGAAGCACTGGGCTCATTTTAAATAGTTTTGCCATTGCTTTGTATCAGGCTATGTGACAACCTGACGAAGCCTATTCAGAGGGAAGGCGAGGCTTTGTGGTCTCCATCTGCATTTGCACAATGATAGTATCATGCTTATAGACTGGATCTGGACAGGATGGGGAAGGTACCACAGAAACAGCAGCAGCAGAAGATAGAGAACCACTCCCAGAAACAATCTATCAAACACATTTATCACAGATTTCATTCGATTTACTGGCAGCAGCACAAAAAACGCGTTTGTTAATAATAAGACAACCTGAGAAATGACTGACTGTCAAAGCTGGGTGATTTCAGCAGGCTGAGAATGAAATTGGCCCTATGGTGCAGCCGTCTGTGGCTACTGGAGTGAATTAATCTCCAGCAACCTCGACCCAACACTTACCACCCTCTTTAGCTTCCAATGACTTCAGTTTTCTCGTATGCTTAAGCAAGGACTCTCCTGAAATCCTATTCTGACCAGTGGAAAAGACACTGGCTGTACTGTGGCTTCTCTACCCTCCATAAGCTTCAGAGGACTTTTGCTGAATTATGTTGATAGGGAACATCACCAGAGAAAACTGTTGAAGTTAAGTCTAGCCTGCGAATATGCAGCCCGGCTCCTGACAGCTGGATTCTAAGTGACTGTTAAAGAGAAAACAACGCCACTTGCAGAGAAAATGAAAGGAAAAACCAACAGCAGCCTCCTTCTTGGGGTTTGGTGACACTCATTAATTACCTGTTAAGTGTTAATTGGTCACTCTCTGTTCTGAGCAACTCCAAGACCTTGATTAGCTTTCCCACACTGGCAGGGCTTTATCACTCAGACACTACAAAACACAGGGACCCCAACTGGCCCTTTGCCCTCCTCATTTCCTAAACATTTTGCCTAAAGAATACCCCAACCCAATCCACAACTAGGTCTAAAGTCAGCTTCTCAGTGACTTCTCGAGTCTGCTTAGCCAAAGGTATCAGAATTTAAGCACAATGTGCATAAAGATTGTCGAGGTGAGTTTCAGCAATGACTTCTTTCTTTCTTCTATCAACAGGTGTTGCCTTTCTTCTTTTCTGTTTTCAAATTGTCCCCCTCCTCTTTTTCCTCTCTGTCTCTCTCTCTCTCACACACACAGCCTGCTTTTCTGGACTTCTAAAATTCAGTTGCAATATCATACAATCAAGATCAGACCCAAAGACTATAGAGTCACTTAGAAACCAGATAACAGAGTATGGCCAGGACTACAGAAAAACACCTTTTAATTATTTAAGTCAAAAACATTAGGAAAAAGACATTTTATTTACACTTTACCAAGGGAAGCCATTTTTCTTTTTCTTTTTTTTTTAAAATCCCAATCAATATACATTTACAGAGCAAGAAAAAAGTTTTGTTTTGTTTTGTTTTTAAAGGAAGAAGAAGCTTATTGACTATTATAACCTTGAAATATAAATCTTGAACTAAACCAAGCTGGGGTGTTGTGCTGTTTTGTGTGTGTGTGTGTGTGTGTGTGTGTGTTTTAAAGTAATGATGCAGGGCCATTTTTAGAGCACACTATCCTTTGAGTGTGCTGCAGCTTTCATCTCTCAGGTACTTGATGGACCCTAAGTAGCATTAAGCCTGCATCCTTATCAGACAAAATTACGAAAAATGCGGTTCTTATCATCTGCCATCAGAGTTCATCAAGAGAAGGTCAGAAGGAGATCCATCTGAAAGCATCGTTTATCAGGGTTTTATAAAAAATATATATATCTGTCTATATGGTGCACAAAATAGGCCATTGCTAACGCCACATAAATGTTATTATAAAGCTCCTTCATCAAGAGGAAACACTGTACTTCAAAGGCCAAGAAACCTCAGTGAAGCCCTCTATATCCTAAAAGAGTTTTGTCAAGCTCCTGTATGCTGCTGAGGCTGCTATTAAATCTTACACAAATCTAGGCATCCATCTCCAGGTGATCTTGGCAGCAAGGAGGTCTGTGCCTAAGGCCAAAAGTACACTGGGAACACCAAAGAAACAGAGAGGGGCAAGAATCTTGAGAGAGGCAATTACTTCCTAATCTTCATCTAGGGTTTTAAAAATCTTATTTGTATTTCATGTCCCTCTAAAGCAGAACGAAATGGGAATTTCCCCATCTCTCCTAAATACCCTATGAGGCAGGTTTATTTTTTATTTCTTTTTCATATATCCCACTGTTACTTTAAGGAACCCTGAGGGGCAAATATGATCGCCCCTGCCCCATTTTCCTCTCACAAGAACACTGTAAGGTAGAGGTTAGGATGAGAAAAAATGAGCGACCCATACTCAGCCAGTGAGCCTTGTGGTCGAGTGTGTAGTTAGACCCAGCTTTCCTTAGTACTCTACCACTATACCACAGGACTGTTCATGAAAATGTAGCATTTCTGCATCATTTGTTAGTCCAAATGTGTGTGGATTACCTAAAGGCACTGAAAGCAAAATCCATCCAATATGCTTGTCTGCTACACCAACCAGTCTTGCCAGTCAGCTCTGGAAAGAATGACCTGTAGCCTACTGGGTTGCTTCTGACTCCTCCAGTATTCCCCAGGACAGACTTCACACACACAGAGACCTGAAGGGAGCAAGTAACTTCTCACCAACTTACAGTGCTCAGCTTACTGCAGCAAATGAGGATGCGGCGTTCATACAGCATACTGGCGTAGAGGTGCAGCATGTTGTTCACATCAACAGCTACAAAATACTCAGTCAGATTTCTCTAGGAAGGAAGGAAAGAAGGAAAGAAGACAAAACTTTAATAACCTGTTCTGTGGCTTTGGTTTTTTTAAAAAAAGAACAGTGTTAAACGTCCCTTCCTTTTGGCTGTTGTCATACTGTTAAATAACATGACACAAGCATAGATGCTAACATAGCAGTGTGAGATTTGCAACTGAGAATTAGGAGTTTATTTAGACCAGGGGTAGGCAACCTTTCCCTTTTAAGGGCCGAGGGACTTCAGCTCCCAGAATCCCAGGAGCTATTGGCCAACATGGGACTATTGGCCAACATGGCTGAGGCTTCTGGGAGATGAAGTCCCTCGGCCCTTAAAGGGGAAAGGTTGCCTACCCCTGATTTAGACTATCCATACAGACCTGGCTTGGACATGAAAACCCACTGGGTGACCTTAGTGTTGCCATAAATTGGAAATGACTTCGAAGGCACACAACAGCAACTATCAAAAAGTCCTGATCCTTAGTCCCAATGAACCCTGTCTCCACTATACTTCCAGGTCTAAGGTGCTTCTTCTACAGACCTTCCAGCTCTCTTGTTGCAGACTAACTCAAACACTGAGTGAAGGAGGACACTAGGCACTATTCCATGGATTTAGCAACTAAGTCTTAGCAAAACTGTGCCAAGTACTGGGCTATTATTGCTAGGTTTTAAAGAAAGAGCTTCACCCTACACTGATCAGGAATAGCAGCTGAATAGATGGCCAACAAGCCAAGATGAACTGCATTCTTGGGAATGCTTCCTCTTATGATATTGGTATATACTGGTAAAGAGCAATCATAAGCATGTTAATAAAAGCACATTTAGGCTCATTATTAATGCAGCTAGGACCACAAACGTTTAGAAAATGAAGTAAACAAAACAAACATGTGCAAATACATACATGTGCACCACCATACCCCCTACCCCCTCAAAAAAAGATGACAAAGAGCAAACAGGATTTAGAATCATGCAGAAGCACCGAGAGCCCATTAGCACTTTTGACAGATAACTCTAAAAAAACCCTAATACTTGGCCTGAGAAGTTTGCCAAGAAGCTTCATACTGTGCAGAAATATGTTCCACAGCTTGCTGTCCAAATACAAAGGGAAAGCTACAGACCAAAAAATGAATCATGGCCTTTGTAAAGCTCTCCTGTGTTTCTTCATTTTTTTTTTAAAGGGATTAAGCACAACAATAAACAAGCATTGTTTAACAGAGGCTTTGTCAGTGTATTGATGCCATTCTGGTCTTATGGGACAGCTTGAGGTGGAAAAGGTGCTAACACATCCAGGTAGAAAAGGAAGGGATGCGGAGGGAGAGAAAGAACAGATTTTATCCAAACCCCTCAAATGGCATGTATTTTTCTCCCTGTAGTTCTTATCCCATCTGTGCTGATTAAAAAGATGTTTGAGTCTAAACAGAAGCTGTTTGCTTCACAGAACAGTAGTGGTTAAAAATGTTTTGATCCTTATACAAGTCTAGCCAGTAGTAAGGGCTGAAGAGCTGCAACCCAAACTTTGCTCAAATGAATTATAGTGGCACAATTTAGCCTTCTTGATCTTTTCAAGCCATCTGTACAGCATCTAGCTATATTATGCAAGATTCAGTAGTGTACAATAATACTGCCACAAGTGATCACTTTTATAACAGTGTGCTAGGTGCTGCCCATGTTTCATGACACTTAAATTAGATGGGTACCACAAGACAAAGCCAGGAAAGAGTCCAGGGTGTGAAAGTGATAAATATGGAGGAGGAAGTGAAAGCAAGGCAAGAAAGCAGGGGCCAGCTTCTGCATTTGTTTTGCATTTGCTTCTCTTTGCTTCAAGATTCATATGTGCAAAGCCAAATAAAAGTTTAAAGAGCTATTTTTTTAATCACATCCATTCTTCTGTTATTCTTCCCTAGTGGGCCTTCAGCGTCTTTAAAGCAATTCTTTCAGACACCCCCCACTCAATGACAGCACCACAAACACCACCCTGCTTTGTGATACTCCTTCCCCAACACCCTCCTTCCCACACACACATTTTAAATCTTCAAGTACCACAAATCACACCCACTTCACAGACTGAATGTGCAACTTTAAAAATCTTTTCCAAGCATTTCTGGCCCAAAGCCTTCCGTTTTTATAGCATCCTTTGATTCACAAGCATTCAGAATGTCTACTGCTTGAATGTTATGGGAAGTTGACTCATATACTGAGATTCCTGCCAATAAACACTGGCAGACAGAAAAGACACTGGTGTAGAGGAGGGAAGGACTGTATTTCTAGAACCAATGTGTTGTGCATGAACATGTAGTATTGAGCACAGCCAGCCAGAAGAACATAAGGATTGGTTCTGTACTCTCTACCTTGCCGCTGTTTCTTTAGGGTGCATCTCATTTTATCCACCTGCAGCCTGAACCAAGTCCCACTCAAAAGATTTTCTCCCAGCAGAAAGAAGAACAAGTACCCACATAGATGATTTCTGGCTGGTCAGTTGTGTAGTCACCCATGGGGTTCATGACTACACAAAGCACACTTCCAGGATATAATAATAGGAATGTAAAAGGTAGGCTGAGTGAGTACCCAGTGAGTAGTGCTTATAATGAAAGGTGTTAAATTTATGATTTAAGCCAGCAAGAGATAAAAAGGGCTTATTTATGTATTTCCCAAATTATGACTCAGATCTTACCACTGAACAGCAGCAAAAGCTTATACCTAAGTAGATAGGTTAAACTGTTTTGTTCTTACAGCCAGCCTCAAATTTATTCTGCATACTTTTTCTTTTTATACACATATAGGGAATGTCTTTATAATAATCCCAAATAAGTAGTGTATAAATTTAGAAATGATCAGTTTGGGTCTTCACTGAGGTTGCAAAGCCTCCTTTAACTCAATATATCTGAAAGAGGCACTGACTCGCTTTAGTGAGTAATAGAAGTGCTAACGTGATTGTGTTCAAGTTATCTAATATAAATATTTACATTTTTTTTTTAAAATGGATTTTTAGCCAACTGGGAACAAAGAAAGCTGCTTTATATAGAGTTAGACTCCTAGTTCAACTAGCTAAGCACTGTTCAAATTGTAGACTCTAAATTAACAGGTGCAGTTCACCAAATTTCAGACTCTCCCAGCCCTACCTATGAGGTCAGAGATTGAACTTGAGGCTTTTGCATGCAAAGTATGTGCTCCACCATGAGCTATTATCCTTCACCTAAAAATAAAGAAAAATTCCAGCCTGCACGGTTCTTCAGTAAGGGTGGAATAAAAGAATATGAGAAGCCGCTTTATACCAAGTCAGATCACTAGTCCAGCACCTTGCTATTATGTACACCGACTGGTAAGAACTCTCCAGGGTTTCAGAGAGAGGTCTTTCCCAGATCTACCTGGAGATGTTGGGGAATTAAATTTGGACGTTCTGCATGCAAGGCGGGTACTCCATCAATGAGTCATGGCCCTTTCCTTACCAGTATCAAAGATAATGAGATAACAGCCATCAGCAGCATATAGCACAGCATATTACATCTTCTCTCGCAGTTTCTTCATAAACACTGCAAGAAATGTCTCTCCCTTTCTAGCACATGGGTGGGCAACATATGGACTTCCAGATATGGTTAGATGGTAAGGGCTGATGGGGCTGCAATCCAAAAACATCTAAAGTTATTCCCTCCTCCTCTAGAGCAAGGAAGGAGTGCAGGTTGTGTGAATTCCACAAAGATTGTTCTGATATCCTTTCCAGGTAAGAGCCTGTTCTTTATGTTCTCTGTACAAACGTTGAGCAAGATGATGTCCCAAGACACAGGCACTAGTGTCCTCAAGAAAAAGGGATACCACAAGCAACTGTTACAAATACTGCATCCAACACCCAGTGAGTAGTGCTTTGCAGGTGCTGAAAGGCTGGGCCAAACCTTTGTCAAGATGAAAGTTCTGAGGACCCAGGAAATTCAACCCAAATGTTTATATATAGTATCAGAAAGGACAGCTTTAAAACTTTTAATCCCTTCAAATTCTCTCTTCCTCACTCTCTTGTACAAACACACATGTACACTTTCATCCACAAGTACTGTGTCCTGAGATATACGTCATGTATCTTCACCTGACATTCTCTTGTTCCCCAATATGTGATTTCTGAAATTCTGTGTGGTATATTTTAAATCACCTGAGCTAAGAGATATTTCAGAGAAACAACACAGGAGAAGATACTCACATTTTCAGGTATACTGGGAAGTTCTCTGATGTCAGGCACAGTAAAGTAAGAGTGCTAGAAAGAGTAGGAAGGAAAAAGAAAATATTATGGCCTTTTTTTTTTTTGGCACCATGAAACATTTGTCATTTATTTAAAACAGTTCTATTCTGCCACTTGACCTGAAACTTAAAACATGCACTGTTTATCTAAGTAAAAGAATAATCCAAACATACCAACACAACACAAAATACAGCAGCATCCAAAAACCTCTTTAGCTAATAGTAGTTGCACAGGAAGTAATTCACTGCTAGCTAAAATTCTTTCCACATAAGAGGGTTTGAAAGAGGGCTGCAAAACTGGTGATGAGCAACGGGGAAGATAAAATTATTCCTCATGCAGGACCCGATTTCATCTATTGTGGCAATTTCAGTTGGACTTTGGAGTGTCACAAGAATTCATTGTCAAGAGGATGGGGGGGGGGGGTAGTAAAGGCCAGATTCATATCGCAAACAAGTTGAGTCGATAGTGAGCAGGAGGGTGCTATGTCTTCCCATAGGCATATGGTTGGTCCCTATCAGAATAGAATGCTGGACCAGATAGATCTTCAGTCAGAACCAGTATGATGCTTGTCCTTTTCCTTCTTCTTAAATGTTTGAAAACATATGTATTGTTCAGGTGTAAACTGCAAAACTAAGCAACACCAGAGAACTGGGAGATTCTTAAAATAGAAGTGGAAGTGGAGACACCTGAAAATGTGTGAACAGAATCTGGTAGAAACATAAGATCTATGGGATGTACAGGGGGATTCCATACCACAGTTTCAGAGGTCTCCACAGCTCCTAAAATTATACATAATGAACAAATATATGGAGATTTGCATTATTTACAGTGGCCACATTCTGGGTGTGAGACTATGATTCCTCACACCAATGTTATTTTAATTCAGTGCTGAGCTTTTATGAGGCTTCTCCAAATCTGTCCTATATCTGTTGTTTATCTGACATTTCAGCACCTTGCAAACAGCATATGGGCTGAAATACCCAGCAGCTGAAGCAGCTTTACTCATGAGAGATGATGAAACAGGTACAATGCAGACCTCAAATTCCAAACCTGTCGCTGTTTTCATTTGGTTGGAAAGGGGCAATATGCCAGGAAAAGGGGAAGCATACTGAATAAAGGAACAGCATGGTGGAGGAACAGGAGGGGTCATAGTTCTCATTGGGGTCAGAAAATACCCCACGACTCACTCAATCCAACTCACTTGATCCAAGGAGCATGAGAGTTAAGACAGTAGTGTGGAAAAATTTTAATAGCTGCCTCTGTTTTAAACTTTCCACTACATATGTCTTTTTTATTATGTTACCAGCAGTGTTTCTTGAAGATGGGTGGTCTATTTGTTAGGAAAATTGTTTTTAAAAGTTACTGCATTAGGCTGGATGTACATGTGTGCATCTAGCTTTATGCTTTCATTCAATTTACAGTATAATCCAACACAATCTTCTGAGAAATAAATCCCACTGAATTTAATGAAGCTTAAGCGCGAGTAAGTGGATACTGGATTGCAGCTTTAGCAAAGAAAGTGGTTCCACCATTCCTGGATATTAGATTCCCTACTTACCACGCTGAGATGAACAGAAGTGGCAGGCTCAGGGATTGGTAGTTTATAAAGAGTTTCTAGAAGTTCATACCATTGACTGTCCTGAAACAAACAAAACAAAAAGAACAAGCTAAAAGGAGGAAAAGCAGCATGTGTCAAGGACCAACCCTTCCGTTACCAAGAGAATTGCAGAAATGAGTGCCACAATTTTTCTCCAAATCCCCCGAGATACGTTGCCCCTGCCCCAGGAGTTACTGCAATATACAAGCTCAAACTACTCCATATACACCCAATCTGTGATATGAAAAATAGTTTGCTGGTGACTAATATATACTTTTCAGTATGAGGAGCTAAGACACAGAAATACAGAAATGGATGGTTTTCGAATGCAAAGGGCCTGTCTGAGGAAAGCTCAATACTGTAAATGTAGTAAATTGCTCAATTTCAGTATAAACAGCAAGATAAAGTAAGATGACATTTTCTAATCAGAATCCAACTTCGAGATTTTACAAACTATGCCTATGAAACATATTGGAGATTCCCCTTATTTGACAGTTTAGGGCCAATCCCAAAATGAAGTTCCCTCAAACAATTACCGTATCTATATTTAAATTGCAAAAGGACAAGGCAATGGATAAAGTTTTATTGTGTTTGCTGAGGAACAAATATGATTACCATCCCAATGTATATGAGAAAGGTCCACATTAACAAAGAAAAATATATCCTGAATACCACTTAAGCAGACTGTCTCCTTCATATGATATCATATGACACATGATAATTTCATATATGTGCCAGTTTGAGGATTCGTGTGTAAGTCTAGAATGCCTCAGATTTGGCTATTGATACAATTTTTACAGATATGCCTGTATGTGCATTGGTACACATGCATGAACACACACCCAAACTCATATGCATATATATACACAGTCAGAAAGTTAATAGCAGAACTCTGACAGCTTACCTGTCCTTTTGCTGTATAATCTGCCAAGATGTTGAGCAGTTTATAAAAGACTTCAAACCAAGGGAGGTAACTGTCAGAAAAAGAAAAATTAAAAGCATAAGTTAGTTAAACAACAACAATAATAATTAAAACAGTGTTTCACTTTGCAGAATGTCCACAGAAACCGATTTTAAATGTTGCAATGCCTGTTAAACACAGCAGCACCTCAGTTGCCTTTTCTTTGGCATTGGGAGCATTCTCTATATTCCTTTACACACGTTAACCACTAATTTAAGAACATTAGTAACAGAGAGAGAGAGAGAGGAATATGCTGATTGTTCTGCCAAGGAGTAACTCACCTTCCAGAGAAATAGTGATCTTACAGAAACAAAGTCTACCACGGGTGTGTGCTGCAAGATCACTTTAATGGGGTTTGGTATCGGACTTCCATAGCATAGTTTTTTTGGGTCAACTAGCTTATAAAACAACTCTGCCACAAATGTCATTAAAACTATGGACAGTGGAAAGGGAAGCCAAGAAAATTCCTACACCTCTTCTCACTAGGGACAATGGAGCATTCAACTGGATCCAAGGGAAAAGGGCCAAGGCTTATCCAAAGCACAGTTGCCTTTGTCACTGGCAAAGGAGTGGGTGCACCACTGACCAAGCTGTGGTAATAAATGAAGTGAGATGCAGCAGCTGTGACAGGTAACAGGAACAGAGGACTACTGTTAACATCTGTCTGCAGCTTGCAAAAGCCACAGTAAAAAATTCAGTAGCTTATAGACTCTGCACTGATAAAGAATTTAACTTTTCACATTGTGTGACAGCATTATCACATCCGTTAAAAACATTCCAAGAAAACCCAGGGACCAATTGGCTTACTGGCCTGCCGACAGACAATTACCACTTTCGAACAGAATCGCAAAGTTTTGTCACCACAATATAAACATTCCAATGGGATTAGAGGGACAATAAAGTCCTGCTTCCCATTTTTAAATCTCATAAACCTCAATAGAGTCAAGAGCCACCATAAGAAGGAAAGAGGCCTCCTTGGAACAGGAGTCTGCCTGGTTCAGAGTTTAGGAAGAAATCTGATAAACACATTCAAGATGAGAATGCTGGGTGGGTGTGTTTGGGACGGAGAAATTCAGGGGTGGGAACCCTGTTTTGATTTGTTTGTCCTTCCTCACCCCAGGTTAAATTTTTCCAGTGGAAAAACTGGAAAGTTTGGCAAACACAGGAGAAAAAACTCTCAAGATAAAATATCTTCTCTTTCGGAATGAGTAAATGTTCTTTGAGGCAATGTTTTACTCATTCAAAATGCCAAGGACTATGTAGTATGAAGATTTGTACGTAACAATCAACAGAATTAGAGAAGAGCAATGCCTGTTCATGTTGTAAACACACACAACACTCAAATCCAAGATTTCTGAACCTAGTAGGTGCAGCAGTCTTCATCAGAAAAGCATAAAAGGAAGGATTTCATTGGTTGTGAGAGTAATACACTACCAAAGAGTTCAATATTTTCAATGTTGAATGAAACTTTATACTCAAGTACGATGCTAGCCTTGTCCTTAACACTCTGACTTATGAGACTGTTACTGTGCAGATCATACACTTTAGCTGGTTTATTACAAAATCTCCCATTTCTCTTTTCAGTTTTTCATTACTTTTGACATGTGTGCTTAGGTAGCACAAATTGCATTAGTTTCAAATTTAGTATACAATATATTCACAGTTTTCCTTGGGAAAACCTAAGGCTTTGGTATTTTTTAAATTTTATATGCTAAGTAACTTATGAATGAAGCATTTTATGTTCCTAAAGCAGTGGGGAAACCCCTTAACTTTGATATGAAAATAAGTCCTTCCTATATTTAAATTGCCCTAAAATTTTCAGGAAAAACACTGGGAATCACCACCACCACCACCATGGCTTCAAAATTTCAGGAAACTTTTCATCTCTAGGTGCAATATCTGGATTAGTGGATACAACAAAGGAAACTGTCAGTGTGCTACAGCGAATCTGTGTGTTTAGTGTTTTTATTCTCTGAAGGTGGCATTGATGCAACACAGGGCCTTCAGGCACCTTTGCTACCTGGGGAATAGAACTGAATCTTCCACAGACAAGGGGCATTTAAACTTCCAGAAAAATGGGAACTTAGCTGTTTCAAACAGGAGGTTTATTAACAAAACAGCCAACAGAAATATTGGCACATACGGAGGGACCAAAGCCAGCACATCTGACAAAAGGTTTAGATGCTCTGCCTATGGTTTTCTCCAAGGTGTAAGTATCAAAACATACCGGAGTGTGCCTTTGGGGAGCTGGGCTCGCTTTGCTAAGCAACCGTGTACCAGCTCCCTTTTCTCTAAATAGGCTCTCGCAACCAACGCCAGCGCTTTCCCAGGGGGCTTGCGTTGCCCTTTCATCTGGGGAAAGAATGCAACAGACGTTCTGCCTTAAGCAGTTATCTAGAGACGTGGGCCAATTTCAACGCACCAAGAAACCCCACAGGGAATAGGGAGAAGCATATTTCTGCCAGCTTCTTCACGCCCAACCAAAATCCAGGGTGGAAAACAACAACAAGAACTCCAAGTTGTCCCCGCAAAGAAACTCTTACAACAGACTGATGCAGTTGTCCCTCCATTAATGTGGTGGTGGTGGTGGTTCTGAGTGAGGTCAACTGCATGGCAGAAAGATGGGAAAACAACAACACCACACAACACACAACAGGCCGAATGTCCAATTCAGGAAAAGGCAAATAGAAACAAATTGAAGGGTTCACAGATGCAACCATAAGATTTCTAGCAAGCCCTAGTAGTGTGGAAGGGACGCTAACTAAGGGTGTACTGAATAGTAAACTAAAGGCTTTATCCAGCAATCTGAAATATTCCTGCTCAAGTTTATATCTTGCCCTTGCTCCCAGTTTGAGCTCCCAGTTGACCATTTCACAACAAAGTACTTGAACCCAAGCCAATTGCTCCTCCTCTATATCAGGTTTAAACCCAGAAAGAGTTGTCAAAGTACTTCCCCCGCCATTTGTGCAACAACATAAAGGTCTCTGTTCAGACAAGGCTCTACAGCACCACAGCCTGACAGGAAGGGGGGAAATGCAGAAGGTAGAAATGGACGTAGAATTGGCTCCCACTGAGCTCTCCCTTTCCCAAAAGTTTAACGTTAAAAGTTTAAAGTTTAAGATTAATGAAGATCACATAAGGCAGTTCTTCTAGGCACAGAATGTGGAAAGCCAGGGAGATGAATGCAATTATTATAGTGTAAAGTGCTAAACTTGGAGCTGCAGTTGGCTTCACAACTGGAGGCACACACACACCGTTTCCCACTTCTTTATGCCAACCAGCTTGGACATTTGACTGGGAACACAGGGACCTCAGCTTTCATCCTGAAGCAGTATCTACACACAGAGTCAGTATGTAGAGAGATCCTGTAGCACACCTTTGAGACTCACTGAAAGAAAGAAGTTAGCAGCATGAACTGTTGTAGACTTCAGTCTACTTCCTCAGATGCATTAGTCTGAAGTCTACAAAAGCTCATGCTGCCAACTTTTTTCTTTCAGTTAGTCTCAAAGGTGCACTACAGGATCTCTCTACATACTGACTCCACAGACTAACATGGCTATATCTCTGAATTCTACACACAGAGTGTAATGTCAGCATTAACATCCCTTCCAGGTGTATTGCAGCAGCCACATGGACCAGGGCCACAGGACAGGTGAAACCCAACCCTCTCTCCACCCTCTGTGAAGACATTCCTTCTGGACCTCTGTTAAAATGAAAGCTAAGTGCATCATCTAATGGTTACCATCAGTTTGGGTTGTTTGTTTGTTTTAATCACTAGTCATACGTAATGAAACAAAGCATTTTGTTGTTGTTGTTTTAGATCCTAAAGATAAGGAAAGATTAGCAGCTGCTCTTTCACAGAAATGCTTCATGAAAAGTCTCAAAAGCTATAGCACAGCGAGAAAACAATTAAAAAGTGGTTCTTTCTTGCTACAAGCACCTCTGAGGTCCCAGGTGCCTCAGCCCCCACACTGACCGCCTTCTGATATCCTCTCGGTTGTCAATCTCCATTTGGCCTGATGACTTTCACTGCAGCCAGCATGCTAAGGCATTGGAACCAATGGCATGAGTACTCTTCTTGCCTTGCTCCCATCCAGACATTGCCTAACAAAACATTTTTAAAGTTCCCTTAACTTGTGCCAGCTGACCAGGGAGAAGAAGAGGGAGGGGGAAGAGGAATTTATCTTGGGAAAGACCGCCTGTCAGACTTACTTTGCATTTTTCTTTTTCAGAACACAGAGGCTGGATTTATAACCCCGACACCCTGCTCCGCATGGGACTGAAGTACCAAAAAACTAGTAGCTCCATCAGGGATTTATGGCGCATGGCTTGCTCATATTTAATTTGTAACCAAACACTTCCTCTTCCTCTTAGCTACCTCAGAACTTTTGATTAACTCTTGTTTTCACAGGTCAGAGGTTAAACAAAGGAAGGGAAGCACTCCATGCTGAAATTGCCCAGAGCTCTGCCACAAAAAACAGGGCCAGGGCTGGAAGAACAATCTTGTTCGAGGAACATTAATGTAAGGGATAGGCTAGAGATTGGGCCAGACAACTGGAGTTCAAAGGCTCCAGTGATCATAAATCAGAGTGTCACTGCCTATCTAGGGATGACATAGTTTTCTTCTGCATTGACCGCAGTGCCTCTTGCCCAAACTGGACAATACCGACCAGAAATTAGGAGAATCCAATGCAGCCACACAGACAGCTTGTGCTCCGTCCATTTCTGGGTCTGCCTCCCTCCTCACTCTCTCTTTCCTTGAACAAACCAGCCACAAGCCTGGAGCCAGGCCTGTCTGAAGGAAGCCTACTTGTTTGTCTTTAAAAAGAGCGGGCACCAAAAAACACTGGATTTTTATGACCGAGCTAGGTCTGCCTTCTCTCTGCTGCATGCATCTCACACTACTTCATTCAGTAGCTTGTGTACTGCTACTGGATTTTACGACTTCCAGGAGAGTAGCCATGTTTGTTGGGTCATGTTAGGGGATGTTGTTGGGGTTGTTTTTGTGTGCATTTTGTTATTTTTGCTACAAGGCTAAGGATCCCTGTGGACCACAAAGGCTAGCAAACTTATGAGGACATGAGCTTCTCTGGGCAAAAGACATATGCGTTCAGAAGCACTGAGCAGACAATGAATCTGGCTGAGTTTGGCTTTGACCATAACATTTTTACACCATGACAAATTTTCCAGTGTAAACTGCCAGAGGGGTTCTTGTTTTGCCTTCTTTGAGCCTGTTGCACAGAGAAACATAAGGAAACATGGAGGGTTGGGGCAGAATGCAATCCATACAATGAAAGCTAAGATTAAGTTACCTTCAGTGAGCTCACTGCTGCTTCCCAGATGAAAATCCTGAACTACAGCCAAGTGCGCTTCCTGCTATTCTCCATCTCTCTTTCTCTCTCTCTCCGCCCACCATCTGCCTTCACAGTCCACCAACCATGCTCTCCACATGGAAAGGAAGGATTCCCCACTTCATCAAGGCCACACATTTTTCTGACTACCAGGAAGGGGAGGAAGAAAACCTGTCTTTCTTTCTTTCTTTCTTTCTTTCTTTCTTTCTTTCTTTCTTTTCTTTGCCTGAATCCTTGAAAAAAAGAAAGAAAGAAAAACTTAGTTTGGGTTAGGAAAACTAGATAACACTTCACCCAAGCAGAAAAGGGAATAGAGCCAGTGTGGTGTAGAGGTTTCAGCATTGGGATTATGGCTTTGGAGACCAGGGTTCAAATGCCCACTTGGCCACGGAAATCCAATGGGAGACTTTGGGCAAGTCACACTCCCTCATCCTCAGAAAAAGGCAAAGCGAAAAACCCCTGAACAAATCTTGCCAAGAAAACCCCAGGTAGCAGGCGTGCCTTAGCGTTGTCGTAAGTCATAAATGATTTGAAGACACACACAAAACACCAACACCAACAAGAAGAAAACGGAAGGAGAGAGAGAGCAAGCTGGAAACAGCACTGCTTAATCAGAATGACCAAACCAAATCTCTAGCACTGACCCCTTGGGAAGTCTTCTCCATTGACCTGAGCTTTGGTATCCTCACTATCCAAAACCCTAGCACTTTGACAAACCTAAGTGGATCACAGCTTTCAGAAGCACTACGAGGAATAGTCACAATTCGAAAATGGCACATATTTTATACAGACAGATGGTCACAGGTCCATTCCTTAGCATTTTAGGTAGTGCTGGGAAAGACTTCTATCCCACAGAGCCATCGCAAGGCAAGTAAGTAGACAAATACTGAGATAGACAGGCCAGCTCCAGTCCACTTCATACATATATATATGTACAGCCCGTGCCAGTTAAGTCTCTTCTCCCCACATTATTTGTGCAAGGGCAAATTATAAGGAAAATATCACATTTAGTTTCAACACAAAAGTACCCAGAAACATTTAAGCATCAGGAAAATGTATGTTTTGCTACTGCAAAAGGGTGTAAACTTAACAATTACATTTAGAATTATTCCAGCCACATACAATAGCCCTGAGAGGTTAATAGAAATGTCCTTTATAATTATCCATGTAGACTTTATCAGGCAGGCTGGGAGGGGGGATGTGACTCCATTTCAAAGAGCAAACTGAAAGCAAAAAAAAAAAAAAAACAACAAAACCCATGGATCATAAATGTGTCAGCAGCATTTTAAGCTGTTCCTCCATGAATGACCCTTTCAAACTCAAAATAGCAAATAATTCCATATGCTTTTCTGGCGGAAGGTATGCGATCCATTGTTCTTTGCTAACTAATTGGACCAGACTTAATCCACTAAGATTTTGTAAATACTACTAATAAAAAAAGAATAGCCCACAGTAGAAAGAATCTAAAAATTTGTCATTAGGCAAACACATTGGAGCTAACAGTTTATCTGTTACAAATGCCCGGGCTTAATAAATTTTATTGTTATGAAGTGCAATAGCTCCTACCAGCCACAAATTAAAACCTTCAAGTGTTCACAAAGCAAACAAAGAACTTCACAAGCCTCATAGATCAGCTGTTGAACATGAAGCATGCAGAGATAGGAGACTGCTGGGTCAGTCTTCTTCTTGGGTCATCAAACTTTACAACATCCCAAAGGAGATAAACTGAGGATTGGAAATCCATTTCTCCAGGGTAAAATATGGCTCAGGACCAGCACAGCACATGTCAAAGGACAATGTGGCTGGTTCCATTGACTCACAGAAATTACTACTGCCTATGCAAGATATGGTCTGGTGGAGGATTCGTTTATCTCTTGGCTTCCGTGGATGCTCACCATCTGCCAAAAATATTCAAAAGGCTTGACATTACTAAACATGATAGCTCAATGAAGTCTCTAAATAATTCTCTGAGCACCAGATACTAGGGACAAAGATCGTCAGGAAAGACAACGCTCGCTGTGTCCCACTCACGAAATATCCAAGGTATCTGAATGACCACTTCTCCAGACTGGAGGTTGAAGAGAAGGGCTTCTGGTCTGGTTATTATACCCAGGGTTTAATCTGAGCCAGAACTCAATGTGGATACTCAATACTCAACAATACTCCACTGGATTGCTGGGGTGGTGGTGCTGTCAATCACTCGCCCCCAATTAACAGTAGTTTCCCTATTTCGGTGACAAAACGTTTGCTTTACCAATTCCACTGGTGATCCTCTCTTTGAAGAACTGCTCCCTAATCTGTCCTTTGATTTATGCACAGTCAAAAATGGCCAGACTCAGAGCATACACACATCTTTGACAGAGGGTAAATAAAATATAGCCCAAAACTGCATTTGATGAATGAAATTTTCATTTGGTGAATGGGTTGATGAGTGACAAAAAAGCCAGGGCAACCCCAGGGATGGATTGATGGTCTGACAACAGGAAGGAGATTCAAATGTTCATGCAGAGCTAACTTGTATTACGGGAGGAGTGTTGCATGACAACACATTGTTAGAAGGAACATAAATATTTCTGGGTATTGGTTTTAATGAACGCAGCACAACAGACCATGTGAAAATGTGCTGAAGGATTTGCTATACAGTTCAGTGAGAAATTTAAATATTAGCTGATCTCTGCCAATCTTTTAAAGAGAGAGGTGGGGGGCAGAGAATATTTCTCCCCCTCCCCAGCTGAAGCAGCTGTTTCTTCTCACACCGAGACATTCCTAATGAGTCGGAGGTTTGTATAATAAATATCCTTCCCTTTGAAATGTGAAGATTCCACCATTAACATCCCTTTGATTTTTTCTTTTTAAAGAGCTCATTAGAATGGCAGAGAGGTAGGCACGGGATCTTCTAAATCACAGAGGTTATCTCCCAGTACCAAGCTCTCCCAAGGTCAGGTGTAATGAAGAGGAGGGTGCAAAAATGCCTCATGGGTGGGAGAGAGTGGCTGCTTCACAAGTGGGCTGGCAGCGGGGCCCAATGGGGAGAGAAGGTTAACCATGCTGCTCACCTGGGAATCCAGGGCCGAGCCCTCAACACCTGGAAATCCTGTGTCCAAGGCAGAACTGCAGAATCCTAGAGAACGTCATTTTGTCAAGAGGCAGAAAACCCAAAACCCACTCATGTATTGCACCCCTCTCCCCGGACGAGGCAAGAACACTCACTAAAATGCTCATTGCAACCTGGAGGTGCAGTTGCATATTTATTTATTCATGAAAAATTACTAGTCAGAGATTAAACACTTTTTACTTTTTATCAGGATAGAGTAAAATTCCCTCCTCGCCCCAATCAAAACAGAAGACTATTTGACACAGAACTAGTCCCAGAACACAATCACTAAATTTGGAACCACAGAGTCAGAAGAGACTCTGGAGATCATCTAGCCAAATGCCAGGTCAATGCAGCATCTGCAATGCAAGACACAGCTATAGCACCCCTGACAGATGGCTACTCAACCTTTGCATAAAGATGGAAGGGAGACGTCTGTGCTTGAACGAAGTCCGTTAGCACCTATTTTATCTATATAAATCTATTGTGCCAGAAAGACAGCAATTAAATCTAAAAAAAAAAAAAAGCCAGATCAAACAGCAACACCTCCGAGACCCGCCATGGTTTTATTAACAAGTTGCCCATGCGGGGAAAGGGACAATTCTCCACCATGTATTTTTAGAACTTGCTCGAAATTACATCTATCTTAAGTCCCAGGCTAGCCACTTGTAATAAGCACAAGTCCTTTTTCTTTGTCAATCCTCCCCTTCCTGCCTACCCTAAATGCACATGAACATATTTTGTGGCTCTGCCCATTGTTAATTCTCCATTCTGCACTTGCAGATTCTCAGTCCACTATAGTGCCACGTTCCTACACTTTGCAAGCTTAAGAAACACTCATGCAAGGGGTATGTACACTTATACACACACATTGCCATAGCAACAACTATGCATGTTGATGGGCTGCTGGCTCACCTACCTCAGAACAAACCAACACAATTCCTTAAGACACAAGCCCTAATTGTTCAGTTTCTACAATGCAGGGAATTCAACCTCAGTCTCACAACAATCAGAACCAGATTCGTTGGGGAGGTGGGGGGGGGTTCCTCTATGTGCAGCCTTTGAAGAAAGAGGCCCCCGAAGCCTTTGCCTCCTGGCTTTCATGGCCTCTGCCAGTTCTCTTCACCAAGGTCCTTTTGAGGAATGCTCCGTTGATCTTTCCATGCAGTGCAGTTTGTTTAGTTGCAAAGTCCCAAGAGACTTCCCTTAAACTTTTGTAGTCAGAGCATGCAGCCCTGAAGGCTGCATCAAAGACAAGACATGACCCCAGATTTTAAAAGAACGTGGCCCAGAACAAACGCTTACACATATCATTTTATGTGTATTTGTTAACATATGCAGAAACCCCCACCTGTCTGTAAGAATTATAAACCTGGAATACATATTGAGCGACAAGATGAGGATGTGAAGAACTATATATATATATATATATATATATATATATATATATATACACACACACACACACACACACACACACACACATATATATATATATATATACACACACACTTTGGACCCAAGTGCTAAAGAAATCTGATTTTAAAGAAGAATATAAAAATGAATCTCCCTGCACTTTACTGTCATGCTCATAGAGAGTTAAATTTTGAGAAAGCAAAGGAGGTGGAAATAAAAATCTCCCTCCATTCCCAAATCCCCTCAAATACATCAATGCAAGATAATACTGCATTTTTCCAAGGAGAATTATGGGGAAAGTCAGTGTCAAAATAAGGGGAAGAGGAGGTAGTTTTTATCCCCCAACTCCCCCTCCCTAAATTCAAGCTAAACATCCTCCTAAGACTATAGAAAAGAGACAAACACTGAGTTAAGCCATTGGTCCATCTAGTTTACAGTGGTCTAAACCAGGGGTGGAAATCTTGTGGCCCTCCAGAAGTTCTTGGACTGCAACTCTCTGCATTCCTCACCATTGACTAGGAAGGACTGTTGGCAACTGGGGCCCAACAACATCTGGAAGGGCTGCATGATTCCCACTGCTGGTCTACATTGACTGTTAGCCACTCTCCTTGACCTCAGGTTGGGTTTTTCCTCAACCTAATGTGGAGATAGCAGGGATCAAACCAGAGACCTTCTGCATTCAAAGCATGTGGCATGCCACTGAGCTGGAACACTTCCCTTAGAGAACTGAATGGCCGCCTTTGGGGAGAAACTTCAGCTCAGTCTTCATTATGATTCTCACATATGAGATTATGTTAAAAATAACAACCACAGGCAGCAGAAAAGAACAGAGGTATGGTCACAATAAGTGGAGAGACAAAATGTTCAGCAGTCCCGGTGTGGCCTGCTAGCTTATTCTGAGAAAGGGACCTTTTCATAAAAGAGAAATGAAGCAAGCCAAGCACTCAAACTACTGTAGAAATGATAACATACAAACAAACAAGAACTCGAGTCACACAGGGTTGTGAAGCAGACGGGCAATTCTATTTGTGTGCACCATACCCAAGAAGAATAGTGCAACAACAGCAACAATCCAGTCAAGGTTTTTGTTAGCAAGAAGTAATCTAACTGGGGGGGAAGTTATCTTTCCACCCAGTTTCTTGGCTTGCTTTGCTGACAAATGGGTCTGAAAACAGAAGCATTTGAAGCTGGCATGTGCAATTCCATCTGACTACGTATTGGTGGAGAAGGCACAAAGGCATCAAGTGACCAAGTCCTTCCTTGAAATGATTTAATTCAGACATCACACTCTCCTTCAATCTTTATTCAGAGGATTCTATTGCTCAGATTTATCATTCAAGCTTCTCTTTTCACAGACCTAAAAACCTATGAGCTGTTGTTGTGCTATTCTTCTTGGGTATGGTGTACACAAATAGAAATTCTTTTTGGGTATGGTGTACACAAATAGAATTGCCCGCCTCTTTATTTCAAATGAAAGTTCAAGGTCCCAACTTGGCACACCCATCAATCTTGACAGCTGGCTATCATATGAATTTCCCTTTGTGAGGTTCTGCAAACACATAAAGGAAGGAACGAAGGAAGAGGCTAGAAATGTCCTCCTGCACTCTGGATCTTCCACTAGAAGACTCCACTGCAATCTATCCATGTCTTAAGATGGACTTCCATACAGCCAGATGCTTCTTGAAGATGGAAGGCTAAGCTCTCTGTACAATAAAACAGATCCTTCATGACTTCAAGAGACTTTTGAAGTTCAGGTTGTTCCTCTCCATGCTGTGACCCAGCAGGTAGGAATGCTCCTTTTGGTGTACCTTGAGGCAACACTCAGGAAAACGAAGCTCTGGATGCATTTGCCCATTAGTCTGCAAAGCATTTTGGTTACGGGATTTAGGGGAGATGGAGCAGTTTTACAGTTCCTCCAAGCTACGTTAATGTCCATGAAAATAGGTTGGAGCCCCAATAAACTCCAGAGCACAGTGGCGCTGCCTCCTTGCTCTCCTCTGCATCCACAGCTGTAAAAGTTCTTTTAATTTTCTTGGCCTAAAAGCAAAAGGAGGGTGCTCTGAGGTAAACATAATGGAGAACAAAGATGGGGAGGGGGGCGTTGTGACACCTAATAAAGGTAGAGACAGAGGACTCAAAATGAAAGTCTGTTTGCATTTACCAAGCAAACACTAACTATTAAGAGTACAAAGACGCCTCTAATAAAAACAATGAAGGGCAGCCTTCTGGCAAAGGAGGGGAGCTGGGTTCACATTTGGCAAGAAGATGGAGATACTGATGTTCATGCAATGTGGCTGACAGAGTAAAAGCTGCAAGATTTATCCATGGCTGTCTTGAAATTTGGAAGATGAGGAGAATGGCATTATTTATAACAAGACAATGTATGCTCAGAAGCTCCTTTAAGTCTCACAGTCCCATTCCTCAATAGGTAACCTGCCTTATATGACCTTCCCACTGCCGGCTGCTCCCTACCTGCCACACACAAACTTTCCCATTTTCCTCACAGTAGCAGACATCATCATCAATGCAACTGGCATGTTTTACTATAATTCTGTATGCAAATGCAATGTGGTAAATGTGAACAATCAGTAGGGATTGCTTATTCCCAAATTTAATTCCTAGTCTATCTTCCCATACCTCTATCATCAATCCAGCCAAATGTATCAACCTTTTGGCTTTGGCTTCGGTTTTTCTGGCCAGCTTAAGAGTTTACCTGCCATATGAGATATCAATTTAACTTTGTATTTTCCCTTCTACTTCCCTCATGGCAGCCAAACTCAAGGTTTTCATTTTCCCCTATATGATCAAAAAGCAAGGACTTTCAAACTTCCATAAAGATTCCAGGAGGAAAATATGACAACTGCAGATGCAGTACGAAAACACAAACACACAGCAATCCTACTACGGCCTGTTTTATTTACTGTTATTTATACAGCTGCCCATAATGCATGTTCTCAGGACAGCTCACAAAACAAACACAGCACCAAAAATGCAATATAAAACAATAAAATGCACAACCGAGTCATTTAAAATCAAGAGATCCAGCCATGTGCTATTTAATTTTATTTTTGTATGACCAAGGCTTTTGCAGAACTGCGGTTTAAACTAGACAGACAAAGAGGTGGTTAAGGACTAACAAATAGTGAGAAGGGGAGTGATGTGCAAACTTGGTGAAGAGAAGCATGAGGACGTGGGGAAAGGTGCCTTAAGGAAAAAGTGAATTTGAGGTCTGGAGTGACGATGGTCCCATCCCCAAAGGCCTAAGTTTACAGCAGTGCCCAGAAAGACTGACAAGCAGCTTGCACTTCCTTGTGGAATATTTTATGCCAGTCCATCAAGCCGTTCGGAAACCTGCTCACCGCCATTTCCACTGTGATGGGCAGGCGTTCACAAGACACCACGCTGCTGCCACCCTTCTTAGAAACAATAAATGGTACATACTAAGGCTTACATTAATTTTAAGAGAAAAGGAGATAAATGCAAACACTGGATAGGAGAACGAATTGCACTTTGCTATGACTGAAACTCAAGTGTACACAGCCACTTGAAAAACAGACCAGAGCCTGCATATTGTCTAGAAATCCATGTCTGTACTCACTATAGCAGATTTTTTTTTTTCCTGACAAGAGTGATGAGAGGAATCCCAATCTTCCTTTACCTTGGAGTTGAGGAAGAGGCAAGGATTATCTTTGCGGCTGCACTGATGTAGCCAGCAATAAACAAGCTCCTGTTCCTCTTCTCTGCTTTGAAAAATCTGAGCATGGAGAAAGGAGTAGAGAATTCCTCGAATCTCCCACAGAGACTCAAGATAAAGTCGAGAACAGTATAATCCTAAAAAGCTTCATCAACTCCAGTGGAGCTCAAACCTGAGGGGAATGTGCCTAAAGGTCTAATCACATACACAGTCACCTGGGAGTAAACCCCACAAAACATAATAGGGCTGAGTAAATATGTCCAAGATAGCCCTGAAGGGAAGGGGTAGGGTCTTGGGGACAGTATCTTTTGGCTTGAATGAAAAGGCTACCTCAGTTTCATGGATCTCAGCATAGAGATATGGACGCTTAGGTCCAGACTATCTGACAGCCTGTAAATTCCCATATGAGCCTGTCCAGGTCTTACATTAGGGGAAGGCTTTCTCTCTGTCCCACCATCCACACAGGTTCATCTACTGAGGACACAGGAGAGAGCCTTCTTGGTGGCTACTCCTATGAAACCTCTTCCCGAGGGAGCGTCAGTTGGTCCCCTCTTTGCTTTCTTTCTGCCTCTTTCAACCTCCCTCAGCCCCACTTTAGCTGATCACTGTACTCTGCTCTTTTTCCCAATCACCAACCCAAGCAAATGTGTGGGAAGCTGGCACCTTTGAATGTAGTTTAAGGAGTGCATGGGGCAGAAGGGCTAGGTGGTGATTTTCAACCCCTGGCAGTCGCTACCTGCAGCAGCGTGAGAATCAGAATGTTTTTCCCAGAGACAGACGGATCCACTCCAATCCCTGGCCCAAGGCAACTGATGGAGTCAGGCTTCCAGCCCCCTGACAGCTGTGAGAATTGTCTGAAGGGAAAGCCTTTCTCTAAGATGCTCAAGAAGCTCCGATACAGCAGGCAAGAGACCCATGGCGAGAGGGGCCCTTGCTGTTCCCTCACATGTGGTTCTCCTCCTCTCACACCTCCTCCTTCTCCCTCCGCCTTCTCTAATTATCAGCACGGCTCCCAGGGGCTCTTTCGCTAGCTCTTGTTTTCGGAAGGAGGAAGTTGCCTTCTAATCTCCACGCCTGGATGTTGTGTGCGTCTGTCAGCAGTCCAAAGAAGCCTTACCCCCTGACAGCTGCCTTCTGGACCCCCTCAAGCAAGCCCAAACGGAAGGAGTGACCAGCTCCTGCAAGAAAAAGGGAATCTTCCTGCCTGATTCTTCAACCCCGACCCCCTTCCCTGGCTTTGATGCTGGGGATTTGGGTTTCCCCAAGGTGATGTGCTAATGCATTTTGCATTAGTGCTAAAAGAGGAGCTCCCAATCCACCAGGGGCCAAAGGGTTAATAAAAAGTGGCAGGCTTTAACGACTACCGTTACAGTTGCTTGGCAACTAGAGAAGGTGCCTTAGGAAGGCCTAATTAATGAATGGGAGGAGAAGGAGTTTCTGGTAAATAAACCAGGGTACCATGCTCACTAGTGCTTTTGTTTGTGCAGCTCCTAGAACTTTGGTTTTCTAATTCCATCCTGAGGCTGATACACACACACACACACACACAAACAGCACGCAGTTCAGTAACATTTTAGGAGAATCTCTGAAGATTGTTCTCAAGTCACTTTCTGCTGCAGAAAAAACGGATTCAGCTACAGTACTTTCAAAGAACTCCACATGCAAGAAACACTAAAGACACTGAATTTTGCAACAAGGCGATAGCTGTGAAGGTCTGTCTACAGAAATGATGCTGATTTTCAAGTCCTGATTGGTTTTACTTCAGCTTTGTATTAACATATACCAAGCTGGAAGGATCAAGAAGAGAACACCATTGCATCTTTTTCTCAAAAGCAAGCGTATACAACAGGGTTTGTTGTTATTGCTTGGAAGTCATTTTTGACTTGTGATGAACCTAGGGAAAACCTATCATAGGGTTTTCTTGGTAAGTTTAGGGGTGATGAAATCTGCTGGTGATTTTTATTTTAAACCAAGATTTGCCAGTTCATTCTTCTGCCAACCATAGGTGTCAGTGCTACTATACCCACCCAAAGAAATAAACTATTTTTAAGGACGTCAAGTTCTGCTTCTCTCCTTTTTCCACTCTCAAAGTTGTTTCATTTCATTTTCTCATCAATTTGCAATTTTTTAAAAAAATGTTCATGCATTTTACATGCATTTCTCCTAACGCAAAAGTTTTGGATGTAAATTTCCCTAATATACTTACTCATTCCTATACACATTTTAATTGGAAAACTGGAAAACAGAAATAAATAAACCTCAAAGGATATATGCATATTTCAATTCATGTTTTGGTTCGGAAAGGACAAATTAGGTAGGATCACAGTAAAACACAAACCGAGCAAACATCTTTCCCAATAGTTTCTGTACCTGAGAGACTCCTTGAGTTCTAAAATCAACCTACAATATCTAGAATACAATATTTACAGTACCTACAATGATCTATAATAGTTTCTTAGCTTCAGCCCCCAAAGCTCCTACTTCATGCCCAAGAGCCCCTGAGAAGCAGTTTACTAAAAAACCAACAATCCTTTCAGTCTCATTTGAACAACAACAAAAACAAATCCCTTTTTCTCTCCCGTGCTGAATGGCATCCATCCATCCATCCCTGCAGGTTCTAGAGTGAAACTTGGAAGCAGTTTTTCCATCATCCAAACCCTGTTTTGCGTTTCCCTTCAGAGGTCATTGCTGGCCAGATGGAAAATATTAAGGAAAACGGATTGCAGCTAAATCAATCGGCTGCAGAACACTGCCAAGAAGCCCCCTAGGCTAACTACAAGCAGATTTGCAGGCAGGCCTTGCTCTCTTACAATGGGAAATTTGGCACATCTTTGCCCTGCCAAACAGCAGGAGGGCAAGGGGCCAGCTGAGAGTGGCTACTGTGCCAAACAGACTGTGCAGGTCTTGCTGCTTGAATGCTTCAGCAGAAAGAGCCAGAATCGATGGGCTCCTTCTGTAAACAACTCCCTGTCCTTTTGGCTGCAAGAGAATTAGAAAAAGCAGTGGCACAACTTAATCCCAGGGCAAAAAGTATGGCTGCCTCAAGCACACCCCACTTGCTGTGAACACTGAAGGAAAAACAAATGCCTGCTGGTGACCACTTTGAAAGGTGGAAGGGGGGAGATATAGCCACTCAACGAACCAAGAATAAAAATGTAGGCAATGCAATTTAGCCTGGTTGTCAAAAGATCTGGCTGGAAGCCACACAGAACTGGCTACCATAAACCCAATGGCAAGCTTAGGTGGTCCCTTATGTAGATGCAAAGCACTCTCAGGGAAAGCTTCCATCATAATTTCCCTGTACACAGGCAGCAGTCAATCTCTCTGAGGGCAAGAGAGAAAGAACAAGGTCTCCATGTTCATAGGGCTCCAGCAGCATGATTAACATGATGTCCTTTCCAAAGTTCAGCTGAGCCTGAGCTGGGTTACCATGGCATCTTCCTAGTGCGTCTTGTGTTTCCTTAGTAGCCATGCCAGCTTGCAGTATGTTCAAGCCCCATTACACAAGGAAGGGCTGGTAGGTATTCCGGTCAATCTTCTGTGTGCAGCTAATGCAATGTCCCAAGGGAACAACAGCAAGGAAGACTGCTAGGAACTGACTTCCAAATGCATCTTTTGGTCCCTTGGTGGAAAAAACAATTACGGTGCTCTACCACCTTTCCCCCAAAACAAACCAGAAATGAGGGGAAGGAGGCCAATTTTTGGTGGTCATGGAGTGATGCAGTCATAGCAATTGTACCAAGTATTGCTGAATGCTGTCAGTCCTCCTACACACAAGCAGGTGTCACACACATAATGTAAAACAACAGGGAAAGGAAAGGAGCTAGTCAAGAAGAACCAGGCTCCTGTCTCAACTGAAAGTACCTTCCTTATGGACAGGACTGTTGGAGTATTAGCATCAATGCTTGGGTGTAGTTCTATGTTTTCCTTGAGAAGGGGGTGCTCTACACAGGAACACTGATGTATATCTCTATGGTGATGCTTGTGAAGAGGTCACTTCCCATACGCCTCCTTTTCCTGAGAGTAATAAAGTTTTATGATTCTTTGCCTGCTAGCACACTTTCCTCTCTGCTCTTACCAAGCATGGATGCAGAAACCAGGCTTTGCTCCTAAAGATGTTTTTCTTCTTACTTGCACACGTGGAGGTCAGCTATCTAGGGACCTCTGTACCAAAGTATAGTTTTCTCTACTGATTAGTTATTCTGTAGAACCTAGAAGTAACAATGAAGTAAGTTTCTTTTTACCTACCAATGTATCCTGTTTATTTTACCAGCTCAGATCTAGTTGTTTTTACCAAATACCTGTGGAGTACACGCTTCTTGCTGTTGCCAAACTGATCTAACCACAAACAACCAACAGCATAATTCTAACAAGGACAAGGAAAAGTGAGATCTTGCCCACCAAAAAAGGCCGTCCTTCAACCAGGTCACTAGAGTGCTCTGCTCCTCAAGCATCCTGACTCTGTGGAACTTCCTTGCTATTTAGGAGCATTGTGTTGGAACTTGCAAGCATCATGTGTCCAGAGGTGTTCAATCCTATCCGTAGTTAGGATTAGACTGAGAAGCTGGCATTCAATTTGTGGCATGTTTCTCATGATATGCTTCCCAACTCCCCCCCCCCCCAAAAAAAAATACACCTTGCAATTTGGCTTTGACAGGCCCCCAAAACTGTTTAGGGATTTTATGGTACAGATTGCACCTTCCCAGAAGAGGAGGATATAGCACAGATAAGCATGCCAACCATTTGCCTATGGGTTGTGTTAAACAAGCATGGTATAATTTACTGATTTAGCATCCCAAAGATGTCTGAAGGTTTATAAAATAGGGAAGGAAAAGCCTCTGCTTTAAAATTCGGCATGTGGCCAGCAACAACATCTGTGTGGCACCATGATCATAGTCAGGCAAGGATTCAGAAGACATGGGTTCCATCCCCCAAAATCTCCAAAGTCTTAAAAGTTTCTTAGGTGACCTTGAGCAAGTCATCATCTCTTTGGATTACTTACCACTGACCAGATTATGGTGAGGATCTTAAAAAATGGGTTGAAGAGAGGTCTGTATGTTTGAAGGAAGTACAGGATTTAAAATGTTGCAATAATAATAATAATAATAATAATAATAATAATAATAATAATAATAAATATATATGAAGTGAAGAAAAGATGGCCAGGAGGAATCAGATGACAGGCTAAAAACTTTCTTTCATAATGGATATTCATTAAGATAAACCAAGGACAGACTATTGGAAGCGAAGCTGCTGCATTCTGATCCTAAACTGCACAGCTTTTATTTTAGTTGGATATCCTTTAGCTATTGTGTTTTATACTATTGTTTTGTGGGCTGCCTTGAAGAGCCTGCTCAAGCCAAACTGGCAGGAAAAAAACCTGAACAAATAAATTGAAATTAAAACCAGTTGTAGCTTGCTTTTAAAATGTGCATTTTAATACCAAAAGGAAGTCTGCAACCTGTTGCATTCTCTCCTTCTCAAGCTTAATCATCTTTCTTTTGTCCCTTTGCTAACCCAATAAACATTAGTGGCACTCACTTGGCTGAACACCCTTCATCTGATCTGCAGCAAGCAATGCAGAGATCCAGAAGAGAGAGGAGGAGGGAGCACTTAAACATGACCCTCCTCTGTGAATGAGCCTCATTCCAACACAGGGATACTCACAGTACATATATTAACAAGAAACACAAGTGTTTGTCTACTCCAGATGACTGGGAGATGTCTCCTCTTTTTTAGAAACCTCAAGAATTGCAAACTCAGCAGAACCCATTCCTCTAACCCTGCCTTCACCATGAGCCTCAGGTTCTTGGCCAAATCCTTGCCAAAGCCTCCTGATACAAAGTTAACTCAACAATCCCACCCATTACTGGGAATTATTTTTAGAAGCCATTACTGGGAATTATTTTTAGAAGCCTTTACTGGAGTGTTGTAAGGATTATCATGGTTACCTGATGCTAAGGCTCAGAGATCAGTTGTTTTAAGTAGTACACATTGAAGATATTGTATGGCCTCCATGCTGACCAAGATGACTCGGACCAAGAAGAGGCTAAAATCTCCAGTGACCTGAAAGCAGCAATGCAGATCTGGAGGCAGGGAGATGACTTCAGCAATATAGGCAAGAAAAACATTAAACCTGATGAAAGAAATTCTTCACACTCTGTTCCAACAGTGACTTTATTTCTGAGGGATGCACATATGCACTAGTTGTCTCCCACTCTCCTGCCACCAAAATCTGGTGACACTGTCATTCAAGCAAAATTCTAGGTCTCTCCTAGGAAGCAAGTACTTCATCAAAAAAATTTCCCTGCAACACTTACTAAAGAGCATCCCGAAGAAATTCTTATCAATACATGAAGAGATCTTATAGCACCTTTGAGACTAACTGAAAGAAAAAAGTTGGCAGCATGAGCTTTCATAGACCTAAGTCTACTTCTTCAGATGCATTTGGATTCTTATCAACTTAGCCACAGTGCCACAAAGTGGAAAGCAAACAAATAAACAATAAATAAATGTGGTGGAAAGGGGCAAAATAAGATGACAAGGCTAGAAGACCATAGGAAGCTCAGTACTCAGCATTGTGTAGTCTTTAGTTGCCCAGTGGCCTGGAATACTTTCTCAGCCCGGCTCAAAGTGTCCTATCCAGAGGCCTGATCCCTTAGGAAGGCCTAGTCTACTTCAGCATGCCACAGGAAGCAAGAATATTAAACTGAATGCAGTGACATTTATGCAATGTAAGACAAACCAGAGCTTTTCTTTCTTCGAAGCCTCTCTTTTGGGGAAGAGGGATGAACAAAGGGGAAGGTATTGGAGGATGTTAGCAGCCTGCTTCTTCTTCAACAATTAAACACATCTATGATAAAATTCATGACTGTTAAACGAAAAGGCTTACAAGTTTGGGTGAAAGGATATGGTGATCCTGGCAAGCTGTATTTCTTCTGCGCAAGCGCCCACAGACACACACCACGGTCCCCCAAAGCTGTTTGTTCCCCAGTGCCTCGGTGCCCAGCCAGTTGGCAAGCCTGAGCCAGGAAGCTGTCAATTCTGATCATGTTTGGGCCGTGGAGTCCTATTAAAATAGCCTTGCTGGTGAAGGGGAGTCCAGTGTTTCCAAAGCATGGGAAAAAAGGGGGCTCTGCTTTCCTTGCTTTTGAGCTGGCAACCTCCACTGACGGGGAGTTTTCAAGGAGCCATGAATGAGCTGAACAAAGGAGTTCTGTGGCTAGTTTCTGGCTGAAATCCATGTCAACAGTTCTGAAGGTCACAGGTCACACTAACTAACATTTATTCCCAGCAGAACCTGCTCCAAGTACAATCTGTAAGAAGTACAAATGTGGATTTTTCCCCCTGTAATCCCTCAAGATATTCCTGATCCTTCCACATGTTTCTGCTCAATTAAAAAGAGCTCTGTTTGCCCTCAGAAGAGAGCGTGCACCTTCCCCACATCCACTTCTCCCCTCCACTCTTATTCTCTCCCCTAGATAAATGGACAAAAGGTAGGGACCAAGGAGGAGAAACAGCATCACAATGCATCATGTTAAAATGCTTTTAGATGACTCTACAAGGAACTAAGTTCAGGCAGTTAAGTTGTCTTCCATCTGTTAGGCACCACTGCAGGCCTGTTCCTTTTCAAGAAAGATCCAGCTAACAGAGAATTTGTACAGCCACTGAATTTCATTTACAGCATTTTCTGTTTTAATTCCAGGGACAAGATGGCTATATTAATTTCTGTTTCAATGGCTCTCAAGATTTACCAGAGCTATGGATTATTTTTACAATCCTTCCCCACAATAACCAACAGGATTCAAAATGCTTTCAAAGCAAATTATGTCCCCACTTTGCTCTTCCACCAGGTTATAAGTTGAATCAGAACTCCTCAAAAGTAAAGATAGCACTAAAAGGTACATCTGGCCACGTGCAGAGAGCTGTCTTTCCCCCAGTATAAACATATAATGTAAACAGATAAAGGCCCAAGGTCAGAAGATACAGGCTTGAGCCCCAACCTCTCTCTGTCTGCTCCCTAACCATTTCCCCATTTTGGCCCAAATTGTGTTTGTATGTTCCATTCTAATTACTACCCATTTGGTTGAAGTAAAATTGTGTTTACTGTGCCTAACTCAGAATGGCTTCACACATTAAGAATTAAATAAGTGATGAGTATGTAGGTGGAGTGCTTCCAGTCACCCACGGTTTTGTTTTTTATCTAGAACGGTGGCACAAAGGATGGAGCTAAAGGAAAACTTCCTGAACACCATGGAAAAGGCTAGTGGTGGACAAGAAGTGCATGGCAGTCTTTTCCTTTCCAAAGTGTAACATCCAAAGCAATTCTTAGTCTGCCCTTTCCAACTCTTCCCATGGCATAGTTTGATCGGAAAGCATTTTGAATCCTGCTGGTGAGTGTGGGGAAGGATAATCTTGGAGGGTACATCATCTTGGAGAAACAGCACACTGAGAAAGAAGCAGTATTAGGACGTCCTTTCTTTCCAACAGAATTACCTTTCTCATGCAATGAGCTCAGAGAGATGGAGAAAATGCTCTGTTAGGTAGGATGGCAGACAGCTCACTCCCACTAGTATTGCACACAGTCATCATTATCTTGATGAGAAATAAGAACTTTTGCTTTGCATTAAGAATTGCATTGTGCTTGCGATGGTCTTGTATTAATTAAACAAATCCAAATTTCAGTCTACAAAAGCACATATTTCCAATCTTTCTCGAAGTATTTCTACAGCAGGAAATAAATAAAAGCCCAGCTTTTAGCTCAGATGATTTCCAACGTATTTTTTCAATATCTGATAGACAACCCATCAGTCTGTCATTTTTCGCTATTTCAGGAACTTTGATCTATTTCAAGAACTTTGATCAGATCTTCTTTTAGCTGTGGAAACAGAAATGATTTTGCAGCTTCAGGCCCATACAACTCTTGCTGGAATGAATACATTCTGTAGTAATGAAGCTGCTGCTTTGCATCGTCTCTGTCGTAACAACAATCCTAACAGAACAATTCTTGTTCAGGTACTTGCTCATGCCCTAGATGTATGAGCAATCATTCCTGCTCTTGAGTTCTAGTACCTCTGACTATCAGGACAACGCAACATATGGGAAAAGATCTATATGTAAAGTGAAGAGATAGAAATGTTTCCATAACTCCATGATGATTACTTTGTGTGTATGTGCCTTCAAGTTGAGTATCAACTTAGGGCAACCCCATGAATTCCACAGGGTTTTCTTAGGCAAGAAATACTCAGAGGTGGCTTTGCCTGTCCCTTCCTCTGAAATATAGTCTACAGTGCCTGGCATTTAATGGCAGTCTCTCTTCCAATTGCTAACCAGAGTTGACGCTGCTTAGCTTCCAAGATCAGATGGGATCTGGTGTTTTAAGGGTATCTACCTGTGGCCTTAATACCACTCAATACCAGATCTGAAGAAGTGGGTTTATATGCACAAAAGCCCATGCTAAAATAAAAACCAGTTAGTCTTGAAGGTGCTGCCATGTTTCTTTTTTTCCCTCTTACCCTCCTTTTTTTTTTTTTTTACTCTAATGTAAGCAAACCAGAAATGCAGAATCTAATTTTATATCATCAACAACCACAAATAAGTTTTACGGTCTGTACTGGGAGATGCTAAAACTGCACATGTAACACAGAAAATAAAGCTCTGCCATCTTTGGTGAGAGAGTTTAATGTAAAGACTTCTCCTTTGTAAATGAAATTCAAAGAAAGCTTGGTTTAGCTAAAAATGAAACAGGTTCACAAACAGACTTCATCTTTTCTCTGTCACTCCCCCACCAAGATAAACCAGGCCTGTGGGGGTATATTCAGTGCCTCCTTTTTTTAAAGCTAGTTATTAGAAACAAATAGACTCCATTAAAAATGCTAGGATGAATAAATGGGCTGCAGAATAATTCAGAGCACATACAGAACTCCGAGAAGTTGACTTCAGAGATGCTCACTCAGAAACAGCATGGATTAAAACCCATAAATTATCCCTTGAACTTTGAATTGGTTAACAAATATTCCTTTTGCATTGAGAATAGCAACAGATTTTAAATCAAACCTTGATGGCTCAGAGGGCATTTTCTGCAACTGATGAATAAAATCAAGAAATGTCCTCTTTCTCTCTCCTACACAAATTTAAAATTCAGCTTTGCTCATTCTACCCTTGCCTTTTTAAAAACTGCTTTTGATTTCCCTTCACAGATCAAGCAAATACAAATCCCAGGCCAAGATTACAGGATATTTACTACCTCAAATATCTATTTTGGAAAGTTTATTTCCTTTAATTTACATTATGCATCATTGTATATTTTCAAAGTCTGCATCAACATTTAAATACAGCGCTGGAATGCCCTTCTTGGCTTCACGCCTCAAAACATTTCAGAGCTGTGAATTTCACAAACACATTTCTTCAAGGAGGAATAATCAAAACAAAACGGCCATAGTTTGAAGTTCACTTGTTAGGCTCCTCTTCTGTTTAACAAAGGGTTTTCCCCACTGCTATCAATGGCCGATCAGGGCTTTGCAGCAAACAGTGGAACTATTTCCAAAGATAAAATGAAAACTCAGCAGCTGGGCTTTTGGAAGGAGAAAAGATGCTAGTTTCATTACATAGATTGCAAAAGGCATTTAAAGAAGTCTGAGACCAAGGGAAATATTGTTTATGTCCTCAACACACAGATTGTTCCACCTTCATGAATTAAAATTGTCCAAGCTGGCTTTAAAAGGAGGAAGAGAGAGATGAATCCAACCCAAAGAAAACAAGAGGAAATAAACACCTCCATGTCAGACAATATTACTTACCTGTGTCATAGCAGCAAAAGGGTTGTTGGCTATTATTTTCTGCATTATTGATTTCAAAGCTGAGAACAACCATCATAAAACACACAATAAATAAAACTGATTTACAATATCTGCATTCTTCATAAGAAGAAAACACACAGTATGGTGAAGTAAGGCTTGCAGAAGCAGATGTTGGGCACCTAAAAATAAGAGCTGTCAGAGTACTTCTGACGATAAGCAGAAGTGTATTCCACATGGTGGGTACCACCACACAAAATGCCCTCTTTTGAACATTGTGGAAGGCCTCTGCCATGTGTAGCACCAGCAGATGTATACCTCCAGATGTTTACAAAGGAGAAGGCAATCTCTTGGGTTAACAGGTCCCAATTTATTATAGTGCACAGTCACAGGGAGCATAGCATAGTGGTTTGAGCATTGGACTACGACTAGAAAGGATTCAAATCCACTCCTCAACTATGGAAACTCACTGACTGACCCTGGGCAAGTCACACTCACTGAACTTCAGAGGAAGGCAAGAGCTACCCCTCTCTGAACAAATTTTGCCAAGAAAACCCTGTGATAGGTTCACCTTAGGGATACTATAAGTCTGAAACTATTTGAAGAACAATAGTCAATACAAAATATTTATCCATCTAGTAACAAACAAATGTCCTCTGAAGTATAAAGCATCCCTAACATTCTACCATGCATTCAATAAGCAAGCTTGAATACCAATCACATATGTGAGAGGTTCTTATATATGTATATATGTATATGTATGTGTGTGTGTGTTTCCTTCAGGGCTAGAAAACTTCTAAGCAGCTCCAGAACCAATGCTCTGGACCAATCCTCTCCCCATCCTTCCTACAGTCTCTTTCTGCCTATCTATACAAGCCCTATATACATTTATTCCTCATGCACACACCAAGGACCAGCTCCCCGAGCCCCCAGCCTTGCTCAGCATCTTCTGTCACTCCTACTGTGAGGAGGGAGACAAGGCTGATCAACACTTGTCTCAAGAGCCAAGCAGGATGGACATCACCCATCACCCAGTGCAATTTCAGCAGAGGCTAAAACAGCCCTATTCTTCTTGTCGGAGAAGGCAAGGTTTCCACACAAAAGCAAAAAGGTCTGCATTATTATTATTTGCTTTCACAGGGTTCAGGAGGGCATCCAGTGCTCAACATGTTTATGAGTCTTCCCCTTACAGGTCAAACACACAACCATGCTATGAGAGAGCTTTATCTCAAACACCTCCAAGAAGGGGGTGGCTCGCATCTGGGTTTTATTCAAAAATGTGGTGCACCAAAGAAGCCACTTTTTGACTCTGTTTCTCACTGTACCCAAATCTGCTGCTATCTAGAATAACACACACATGTGTACATATGTGTGTTCATAAAATAGAATATGGCTACTGCTACAACATAAGGCCTTAAGCTATATCTGCAGTTGTTGGTTTATTGTTTTACAATGTATATTCCATTCTTTCATGCCAAGAGGCAGCTTACATACACACCCCATTTACAGAATTGTAAAATCAGTAGAACAGAATAGCATTTTTCAATGACATCACACTAAGAAAGCTAGGAATGCTCACATTATAAATCACAATATATGGGGTAATGCGCTCAGCATTTCATCCAGGATCTAGGATCTCCTAGGGAATTCCAAAATTGGGTTCTTTCCATTGGTTACTAAGAGGAGAGATTGGTTTTATCATTATATGAGACACATTTTTTAAAAGCAGTAAGGAAATGAGCTAAGAACATAAGAGTTGTACTGGATCAGACCAAATGTCTAATGAGTCCAGTATTCTGTAGCCACTGGGGCTAACCCAGTCAGTGCTTATGGGAAACTCACAAGCAGGACATGAGAACAATATTAGCCTCATGGTCCTGTTTCCCAGCAACTGGTATTCAGAGGCATTATTGCCTCTGATAGTGTACATAATATACAATTCTCTTCATTAGTAACCATTGATAGCTAGAACACTTTTCCTAAAAAAGAGAGAGAAGGCTAATTAGGAGGTTAGGGATTTTTTTTGTTTTGTTTGATTTGTGGGGATGGGAAGGGAGACGAAGGAGAAAGATATCATGGAAGTTCATAAGTGCAGAGATACTGGACAGGGAAAAATATTTCTCTTTCCAGACACAAGAACTTGGGGGCCTCTCATGAACCTGATCAGCGGTAGTGAGAGGACAGACAAAAGGGAGTATTTCTTTACACAACACATAATTAACTTGTGAAATTCTTTGCCACAACGTAAATGGAAACACTGGCATAGACTGCTCTGAAAGAAACAAAGACAGATCTAAAGAAGACTTCAGTGGCTATTTTCTCCATTAATTTCTAAATATAGAATCTTATAATCCCTCTGAATACTAGATGTTGTGATAAGCAACAGAACACATGTATTTTGCAATATCTTCAAGAAGCATGCATGTTGCAGCTTCCAAAGTTGTCTACTAACTGCACTGACAACTGTGCTGGGACTCTTGATCTGACTGAGCAAAGTGGTTATGAACAGAGACGGTGGGGATTTTTCAACCTTTCCAAAAAAGCAAGCAAGGTGGAGTAGGAGAAACAGAAAAGCTACATTCTTATGGATTGTTTCTAAAGTTCTATTCTTAGGATGAAGCACACTAAAACAAAACAAAACAAAAAAGAAAGAAAAGAGGGATGGCAACAAACTGATACTTAATCCTTCCATTACCAGAGATATTATGTCTGTATATATTTGTTGCTGGGATGCCTTATTAGAAAGGATGTGGGCTGCACCCATAGCAGGCTTGTGGGCTTCTCATCTGGACAACAAGTTGGCCACTTTGCAACAAGAAAGCAAAGGGAGTGATGGGCGGATGGAAAAGGAATGGATAAAAGTGTCAATTTGTAATAAAGCGGTGGTACATTTTCATTATAAACAACCAAGCATAAAACATAAGGACCTTCTTTTGAGAGTGAACCTATACCAGAAAGATAAAGAGAAAAAAGTGTGGAATTACTGTTTAAACACTCATATTAGTAGCCATGAGAAAGTTATACTTTTAGTTTCAATTTATGAGTGCAAACATGCTTTTAAATTTTGGGGGCACGCTCCATTTCTCTACATTATCACAAAAATGTTAGAGATTTCATTGCAGGTTTTCAGAAAGCAATATTTCACACAATTCAGAAGCTTCAAATCACCGAAGACAAGATGAATATGAAAAACCCGTAACACATGAGCATGTTCTGTGCTCTTCTGTGCCCTCTGCTGACAGAAATACAGAGTGAACATCCTCCCCAAATATATAAAGAAGATGTCAGTAATTCATGCAGTTGATTCAAGTGGAGCCTGGAAGTCACGTCATTACCTGCTACTAGATACTTTGGGGTACCAAACTCATATTTCAAAAATAGTGTAGGAAGGAAGAGAAGTTTCTCTGTTGTTATAACAAGTACGTTTTAGGTATTTTTAATGGGAACCTTTAGAGCATTTGTGTGGGAATTTTTCAAGTTGCTATGTCATTCTCTTTTCAATCCTAAGGTTTTTTAAAAGTGATGCAAAGTAAAAGAAAAAAGATTGCTCAGTATATGCCTTTTTTGTGTGTCTTTGTTTAGTGTCACGTCTGAGCTGGGAACCCTGGCTTGCTGCCCAACTAACAAGTTGGAATCATAAGCCATAAGCCAATGTCAACTTGGCCAACGTACCCCGAAGAACAATCCTCCCAAGTGAGCCAGAAGTCCTTCATAAAACTTATCTATACACAGACTTCCATAAGGCATGTTTGTAAGCAAGGTTTTTAAAAAGGAGATTAAAAAGTGGTAACCACTACTGTATTGTCCCACCTCCCTGTCAGTTCATCACAGGGCAATGATCTTCACATCAACTTAGAAACCACTGAGTCAACATTTTAAAATACAGATAGCAGGAAAGAAAGGCTCTGCAGTGCAACAAGAGTTCTGGCACAAGAAACCCCAAGAAGTGCAGTGACTTCTCAAGAAACAGATAGGAAAGTGATTGTCTCAACAGCTGGAAAGTGTTAGTTAAAAGCAACGGAAGGAGAATGTCAGCATGGCTTCCCAGAGCAAGAAGGCAGCAGTGGCAGCGACAGCAGGAGGGGTTTCATTCTGACTTACCTTAAGATACAGAAGCAGGTCTTGGCCCCAGAAGATAAGCGGCAGAACCCAAACCGCTGCTTGCTGTCAATATCTGTGAGCACAAAAGTGAAGTTCTGGCCAACTTGGCCAACTGTGATGCTGTAAATGGGGAGAACAAAGGCATCTATTAACAGGCTGTTCATTTCAGCCTGGCCAAGTATTTTAAACAGATTTAAGTCATTGAACCAGCAGCATTTCCTCTCTCATCGCAGGCCATTCCAGAAATGTAAACTGGGGATACACAAGTGAAGCCCAGGCAGAGTGGGAACAAACCGCTCAGCCTCCTTGAAAAGGGCCATTTCATCGCACTGCAAGAAGCACAGCACCTTCTAAAGATGAATCGATACCACCTAGAACTTTTAACAGCGGCCCAGCAGCTTTATTTCATTGTAAATTTTATGAATCTGATATCAAACTAGAGTCATGTACTCCTTGCATTTGTTGGAGCGCTCCTATCAAGGGCCTCTTAGAGTTTCACTTCTATTAATAAAGTATGCTTTTTTGTTATCTGTAATAACCACAATAGTTGTAATAGTTTTGAGTAGTCAGCATTAGACAGCCAGCATAGTGTAGTGGTTTAAGTGTGGGACTAGGACACTGGAAGTCCAGGGTTTGAATCCCTGGAAACCCACTGTGTGACCTTGGGCAAGTCACAGTCTCTCAGCCTCAAGAGGATGGCAATGGCAAACCCCCTCTGAAGAAACTTGCGAAGAAAACCCATAAGTTGGAAACAATTTGAAGGCAAACAACACACAGACACACACACTCTCAGCATTACACCACATTGGCTCTTAGTGCTGAACAAACAGACACATTCCTTTACTTCTTTGGTTGGTTTTTATTGTTTCAGATAATGGTTCCCTTTCGGGAAAGGTTTGGTCCCATTTCCCCAAAATGGAGAAAATGATGCATGTTCTAGTGACTTTAATTTAAGGGAGGGTGTAAGGTAGGAGTACACATTTAACATTTAAAAAGCACAGCCTTTTGAGCCATGGCTGAATGTCAGACTCTCCAGAATGCACCTGCAAGGGGGGCTGCTGTAGCAGAAAGGAAGTTCTTTACTGGTGCTCTTCTGTCAGTACAATTACTCTGAAGCGCAAATCCCACCACCACCACCACCACCACCACCAAGAGCGATCTTGATAACAAGGTTCATAGCTGGGATTTTTGTGAAAGTCATGATCATGTTCGCAAGGTGCTCATTTGCCTCTCCTACAAGAATGCAAACAATACAACAATATTGTTTAAGAATGCTGGGGACCCCACTTATTTTGGCAAAGGAGTTCACTTCTATAGCAGCAAACTCCTCAAAAATTCTGTAAAAACTACAGCTCTGGTTTAGGAATCAGAGCGGGAAAAGGGGAAGAAAGGCACCAGAATCCAGAAGCAGGGTATCAAGCCTTCTTTCCTAACACTGTAATTAGTAAAGGATATTACTGCTAGCAGCTTGATACCTCTTCTCATAAATAACAGCTTGCTTTATACCATGTGTGAAACCTATTACTTAAAGCATGGATTTCCAGAATGGGGTGCAGGAGAAGAAATGTATAACGTGCATTTTAATTTCTTTACACTTTGCCAGGTTTTTGTCAATGCTACATCACACACAGGCAAATTGTAGGTTTAAGTTACCCCTGGGAGATCCTGAAAGTACTCCCACAGAACAATCAAGTTTGACTCACAGACAATGCACCACTGTGATGGACTGGGTGGCTCTTCAAAAAGGCCAAAGGCTAACAACACTTAGCATCAATACAGTGCTTTCAACAATCAAAACACTTCACATTCATTATCCTGTAAATCCCCAACAAAGCTCTATATAAGGTAGGTTGGAAATATTCTTTCCCCATATTTCAGGGGGTTTGAGGCCAAGCATGTGGCTGCCCTGCGGTCACCTAGAGGGTTTGTGGCTAAAGGGATATTTGAACCAGTGACTTTCCAGACGAAACCATTCATCTTAGCCATTATGGTACAGCAGCTTTGGGGATATCTGAGGTCCCTTCTATTAATTAAAGTGACTCACACACACAGCTCTCTTCTAGGTGATGCACTGTTGGGTTTTCCCTCCAATACAACTAATCCTTTAGCCCCTTTAGAGCAGTGATTCCCAAACTTTGGTCCTCCAGGTGTTTTGGACTTCAGTTCCCAGAAGTCACCACCACCTTGGCCAACAGCCAGGAATTCTGGGAGCTGAAGTCCAAAACACCTGGAGGACCAAAGTTTGAGGACCACTGCTTTAGAGGATTGCACATTACAGACTGAGTCCTCAGCACAGTTTGCAGTGAGGCTTTCATGACAGTGACCATGTGTCTATATGCAATCTGGGCCAAAACACACAAAATGACAAAAAAAAAAAAAAAGTAAGAGGAGGGGGGAAATCTGATGCAAGCCCTTTCTTTACCTGCATTTCCTGAAGGCTTCCAGGAGCTCATGCCTGAATCCTCATGTAATGTGTGTGTAAATCTTGGGCACAGGAACTCTGCATGAGGACCATTAAACAGATGGCAAGGGCCAAATGTGACAAGTTGCCCACTCCTGAGATAAAGGGACAGTTTCACCTCTCAACAAGATTTGGGACAGGCAGCAATCTTCTGACTCTATGCCCAAATTCTTTTTAATTTTCCCCATAGGAAAAAACCCACTATGAAATCTGGATGTATGGTCATTTGCAAGATTAGAAGTCCTTTGCAAACCTATATGTAATGCAACAAAGAACTTGTGATGTTTCCTCACCAAAAAAATCATCATCTTCATCATCATGACTCACTGTTCACCAAATGCTTCACAGGATAAATCTCTAGTCAGGGCTAGTAACTGGAGTTAGGCCAGTTCTTCTAGGCCTAACACAAGCATCTGTGCAGCTTCCATGGATATTTCTTGTCCTGATGGAAATTTATTTTAAAACTGTATAGAGAGACAGGCCAAGAAATACCACAGAAAATCAGTATACCTGAAGGGAAGAGGAGGAATCAAGCGATTATTTTCTAATAGAAAGAGGTGATGGTCTGTATTTCAAGCTGGACATCAAAGTCCAGTTGGGGGGAGCTGCCAACTGTCAGTCACGAGAGTACTCTGCACATGGTTAGAGACACTATGTTCTTTATTCCTTTTCCTGTTCCAAGGACTGGATCCACTGTTCAGAACAGATTTTGGGGCCAATAGAAATTTTTAAAAATTGGAACAATAAACACAGCCACACATATTCAGATGTACGGATGTACATAAAAATTTCTACGTGAGTTATGCAAACCAGGGGAAAACACACTAACAGTATTAAATTACCCAACCCAAGCATTTACCCTCATGCCAGACGTGTTTCACTTTTTTTTTAGGGCTTCTCTTAATATATAAAGAACATATTGATTTATCTCCTGCATACATATTCAGTTTGGCCTGTAGGGAAAAAAATGATAGGTGAACAAATGCTCAGGGGAAAATACAGGTATGAATTGCAAATAAACATGATTTATTCGGGAGGGTGGGACTCCTTACTCCAGATGCCATGCAAATTCTGCAGAAATGAGGAAAACATGTTTCTGGAGTGACTGTGATTAAGATCAGTTTTAGCTTACAGTCAAAAATAGTTCTTGACATTAGCTTCTGCAAGCCTAAGCAGCTGACACAAATGGGTGTCTTGGAACAGCGGGGATTTGCTTCACACAATGTGAATATTTACCATGGAGCCAGGAATGAAATACTGCCTTTTAAAAGTCAAAAGTAAGAGCATCTCCTTGCTTCCAATGTGGCATGATCAGGTACTTATACTTTAAGACCAGTTAGGAGATTTAAGGTCAAGTCAGAACATGATTCCTGATCACAATTGCCTTATTTAATTATTTAATTTTATATCTTGCCTTTTTCCCATCATGGGACCCAAGGCAGCTCTCACTTGTCCATCTGTTGTTGTTGTTCTTGTTGTCGTGTGCCTCCAAGTCATTTTTGACTTATGACGACCCTGAGGCAAACCTGTCATGGGGTTTTCTTGGTAAGATTGGTCAGAGGAGATTTGCCATTGCCCTGAGGTTGAGAGTGCGACTTTAGCACAAAGTTATCACATCCGACTGTTAAGGTGCAATTTTTCTGCCATATAAGACTGCCATTTAATATTAGTGGTTGTGGCACTCACATTTATTTTATTTGCAGATGCCCCTGATGTCATATCATGAAACTCAGCATTTCAATGTCACCCAAGACACAGGGCAGTGAAACCAAACCAAAAGGAAAAGTATATCAGGAAGAACAGAATTTAATCAATATAACTCAGTACTGGAAACCATCAATCATGGGGTGTGCTTTTTAACACTCGCAAAAATGAAGCAAGAAGGCCTTTACCTTGTTCAAAATCTAGATATCTAGCAAATATAAATGGGGGAGCAAATGGGGTCAAAGGGAGAGGCACACATACACACACACTTTTTTACTACCCTAATCAAAACTTCTGACAGTCTGGAACATGCAATTCCAATATTATATAATCACAGCAACTCACACTTAATTTGCAGGATACCTTATAAAGAACTATGGTTGTAAATAGTGGGTATTGTCAGCTCAGAGTGTAACTATTAAATCAACCCAACTTTAACTTTGGCATTAAAAGCTTCACTAGAAACAAGAAGAAAACTGATTCGACTGCTGCTGGTACACGGTAAAATTAAAACTTTTTTTGATGGTGCCTATAAAAATCCTTAGGAAAAAGGATATTGCCACTATAATTTACACTTGGGCACTTTAAATCAGGTTCAGGTAGACAGAGCATTAAGAATGGTATGGTTTTTATTTTCTGCAACTGTTTTATTGACAGAGAGTTGTTTGTGTTTTTTCCCTTCTTGTAAAATTCAGAAATCTAACACTACCTGTCCACATAGAAGGGGAAGCAGAACTTGGTCAGAGTCTGTAGAATTTCCTGTGGAGAGAGGGAGAGAGAGAGAAAAAAAACATAAGATAATTTATACATCTAATGGGACCAATAAATCTAACATTAACCACAGAACACAATCTTGCAACTTTGCCCTGAAGAAACAAGAGACAGATGAAGAGAAATGTGCTTTATCAATTACATGGAAGGAGTACCAAGCAGTCAATCATGTGAAATAATAAACATGATCAAACTTCATTAAAAATGAAAAATTAATCAAGATTCACACATGGGCAAGCAGCAGGAGCCCTCCAGCAGACCTCCAAAGGGAAGCAGGCGGCTGGGCCGGCGTGCGTTAACTCGCCTCTGGGGAGACGCTCCGACCTGACCATATGGACACCAGCGAATACCACCAAGCCAAGCCGGCTCTTTGGCCTGGCAGCGTTTCCCCTCCTGGCACAGCGCTTGCTTGTATCCTAGGAACAAGAGTTGTAAAGAGTAGGAAAGACTCCCCAACAAACTGTGACACAAAATAAAGCCAACCAGAGCTCTTGAGAGCCATTCTCACCATGTTGTCCCTCTCGCCACACTCTTGTTGTTGTGTGCCTTCAAATTGTTTCTTGTGAGGAAAGGCAAATAGCATGTTGATTTCAAGTGAGAGTTTAGAAAAGTTCTCTTATAAAGGCAAAGCTGGACTACGCACATAATGCTTACCTGGCAAGACACATATATTTCTCTCACTTGAAGCTTTAATGTAGAAAGATCTTGTAGTACCTTTGAGACTAATTCACAAAGGTGCTACAAGATCTCTCTACATACTGACTCTACAGACTAACATGGCTATATCTTTGAATCCTTGAACCTTTAAGATCATCTACACTGTTCTTGTTTTTCTCCAAACATCACTTTTTAAAGAATTCCTGATCAAAGATGTACAGCCACCACTCATGAAGAAAAACCTCCAAAACAATAGTGGAAGTGGGAAAGTGCAATGCTAAGTATTTAAAAAGTTCAGTATTGCCCCTGTGTATAGAAACAACATTGCTTTGTCCATTTCCTACATACTTACATTTCCAGCTATCAGAAACAAGTCAAGTTTTCCCCCCCTAAACTGAAGTACATTAAATAAACCTTAGCACACTTGATAAAATTAATGATCGATTTACAAAATGGGGCACTTTCCAGGCCTGTAATAATAAATTATCTGTGCTAGTAGAATTGATGCTTCACGGTTCATTTATTTTTAAAACCACTTCCATCATTTAACAAATAAACCACATCAATCTAATCACCCATTCAATGAAGCAGAAAACATATTGACTCTCCTGGCAAGAACATGGTCCTCCTACACAATTCAATTGAGCATGTACCATTCCTTCATACACTTCCAAGCTCAATTGCTCAACAGTGGACAACTCTTCCCCCCCCCTTTTTTTTTTTTAAAGAGAGGGAGGGGGACATTTGCCAAATGAAAGGTTATGAGCTGCAAAGAAACAGCCAAGCAAGAAAGCAAGGGAAAGGAGGAAGAGGTGTGTTTTTCTGGGGACATAATTTAGGCTTGGTTGCTTTAAATTTGTCTTTTAAAAGCATAGAAAGAGTTTACTAAAAATGCAATAGTAAGATACTTGGTTCACCCCAATTTATGGGATCCAGAAATCTAGATGCAATTTACGGCCCACACATTGAGTCCAGCCTGGTACCTGACAGTCAGCCTGTCTCTGCCATCCCAATAAACCAGTATTTTATTTTTATTTTAGTCAATGCAAGAGACTAAACACATCTATGTTCTAGTTGTTTGCTGGGGCAGACAGAAGGCAGAAGGAATAACTTGGGCAGAGCTTTTGGGTCTAGGTGGGCTAACAAAATGGAGATGCCTTATGATGAGATGAACTATCCATTGCACTAAGAGAACATCTCCAATTATCATTATAAGTAACTTAAGTCTCCCAATTCTGAAATGGAAACTCTTGCACTTTTTGCAATGAACATGGCCACTGAACACAATGCTCTTGAGCAGATCTGTAGGATCCAGCACAATTGTCACCAGCATCCCACAACATCCAGGAGATATAGTGCTACAACCCAGTTATAACAGTTCTGCCCTGCCAAAGCTGAAGTCTCCCAATGCCTCCGCAACAATGACTTAACTCCCTCAACAAACTTGCACACAATCCCTTCAGTACTGCAACTGTGTGCTTCACAGGGCCATAAGGCAGAGAGAAGCACTCACCTGAGGAAGCAGATTTGGGGTGCCATGAAAGGACAGCAACTTGGGAGGGATGTTGTGCCCATGTCCGAGCTTCAGGTATTATGGACCTTGACATGAGTGGAAGATGCCTTCTGCTGCCTTGCCACAGGCAATAAAGTGTTTTGGGTCAGCTCTTGGTGCTTCAACACAATCTCTCTCCCAGTGCAAGTCCCTGCTTCGAAAAAGATGCTAGTATCTTTACACAAGAGAATGTGTTCCCCAACCCAAACAGAATGGCATGGGGAGAGAGAGTGTGTTTTATAAAGCATAAAGGCCTGGCTCAAGACCCTTTACTGCTTGAAATATTAATGCCTTTCTTACTACTAATTATGCTTTGTTTTGGTAACCTAAAACCATCACCAAAAAACCCACACCACCTTTCATTTTTGCCTCAATTCCCTCATGTCTGCCTTTGACAAAACATGTACATACTTCCTCTAACCCATCCTCTCCTTTTCCAGCCCCACCTAAAACATTCACAAAAGAATAAAGGGAGGAGAGAATACACAAAGCCCAGGAACCAAGATGGTGGGAGGAGGAGGCAGCTGAGAAGACACAAATCACCTCAGTAGCCGCCGCCAAGGGTCCCAAGGGCAGTGTGTGCCCGTCTTCTGGATCAATCCCCAAGTTTATGTTTTTGCAAATTGCAGTTTCGTTTTTAACATTTTAATGAGCATTAAAAGAGAGAGAGGGAGTGAATCCATATCAGTCAGTCAGTGCAGTTAAAGTGCAGGGCATGAACTACGTCCCAGGAGGGTTCAAGCAGAGCCGTCTCACCGCTGGCTCTAGGACATTTGCCACCTGGCTCTGACGTCTCCCCAGTTCCCATTCTTTTCATAATCAAAACACTGCTGACATTATAAACCCCACGTGGGTTTTCTGAAATCCCTCTTCATCGATCCAGCAAACACATAAACTTATTGGAGACAACACAGCGCTCATTGATTAAGTTTGGCTTCTGCACCAAAGTTTTCAAAATAAATGAGCTACAAGAACAGCAATGCGGCTCCCTTGTGTCACCAAACAATCAAGAAAGGAAGAAACCTTGAAGAGGAACTGCCCCCCACAACCCCAGCCAGCTGCCCCAGACATTGCCCTTGGTAAAAACGCAAGGGAAGGTCTACCAACAATTCACTCTTTACTCCATTTAGAACTCAAGTAATTTGGGAACTGATTTTATTTTATTCAGATGAGTGGCAGAGAATCAAACCTTCCCCCCTCGTCCCATGGCATGTAGGCAGAGAGAGAAAGACAGAGACATATTACTCAAAGGGGAACATGAGAGAGGAAACTGAAACCAAGTTTGCCATGTTCAGATCTTGAACAGGATCTCACCTCCTCCTCTTTCTTCATATGAAGGGGCATGGGCAGTATGTGCCTTGCTGTCTGTCATTCTATCTTACACTCATAATTTATTCTGGACTATGATGCCCGGTTGTAGTTTAGCTCTTGCCTCACTGACTTAGAATTAAACATTTATAGTTTAGTTTTATAATTAAAGAAAACATGCAGGTGATGGGTGCCAGAGGAGTCAAAAGCAAAGTAAGGCAAGACTATAACTTAATGCTGCACATCATGTATCCTTACTTCTATTTCCTTTGGTGTCATTCTTCTAGAATGTAAACACAGTGGGGCAGGGAATAATAATAATAATAATAATAATAATAATAATAATAAATTTGTACCCCGCCCCTCTGAGCACAATCGGGGCGGCTGATAACAATTAAAAGTACCTACAGTATAGTCCAATTAGCCTACGATTGCTCTGCAGAGGGGCGGGATATAAATTATTATTATTATTATTATTATTATTATTATTATTATTACCTCCAAGAACTCTCCTCTACTTACTTAAAGGAACCCTTCCACAATTATCTCCTTTCCCAGCCCTGCACAGCTCCAGTGTCAGATAAACTTCTTTCATCCTATCCCCAGTTCAAGTCAAGCCTCCCAAACAAGTGGATTTCGTGTGTGTTCTAGTGGTTTGAGTGTTGGACTAGGACTCCAGGAAACCAGGCTTCAAATCCCTGTTGGGAAGATTTGAACCATGGGTGATCTTCAGCAAGTGATGCTCTCTCAGCTTTAAGAGGAAAGAAATGGCAAATTTCCTCTGAATAAATCTTGCGAAGAAAACTCTAGGAAAGTGTTGCCATAAGTCAGAGTCTTAAGTGACTTAAGTAAATTGATAACTTAAGTTGACTTCAGAGTCAACTTGAAGGCACATAACAACAAATTAAACAGGGCAACAGCTATTGACAAGGTGGTCCAAACTTATATAGGGGTTTAAAATCAGAAGCAGTTTTCAGTTTGAGTTCCACTTTGCAAGATGCAGAGTGAGTGCCATCCCAAGGGGAAGCATATTATTTCCCTTACCTCTGTGCAACCACAGCTATTTACCAAATATTGGGTGGGGGGGAGGCTTCTACATTCATAGGTGCAACATCAATCCTGCCTGGAGCACTAAAACCCTACCAAAAGCTGACCATTTCCATTTTCACTTAGCAGTGAATGAACATGGATGGAATACAACATGCAGGTCTATCAGCAAATGCTTACTGCGTATCATATCATTAATTCCTTGGATTAAAAGGCTGTTTATTTTTAAGCCTGCAGTTTCCCTCTTCACATAATTCTCTATGCAAGGAAACCCCCGAAGAGGACATTTAATAGGTCTTAATTGTTAACATGGATATCCAGAGATGGAAACAGGGGGAGAGGAAGAGGAAGGGGGAGAACAAGAGCTTAAGAGGCAGAGCATACCCTTTGCACATGCAAGGTTCTAGATTCAGCCCGCAACATCTCCAGTTTTAAAAAGAACCAGAGCTAAAAAAACAAAGAAACCAACACAACCCACAAAGCTCTCTGCCTGAGGCCTTAGACAGCCACCAGCAGTCAGCAAAGAGTAACAATACTGGGCTGCCAAATTAATTTCAAGACTCTTTTTTTGGGGGGGGGGAATGTTCTCTTCCAATTATTTATTCATTGTTGGGAATAAAGATTCCAGAGTGGTTTACAGCACAGCAACACAATTCTCCTTTCCTGTTGACTTCAGAAGTGCCACCACAAATGATAGAACAATGTACCTTTTAAGCACCTGTATACATCTAGACAACTGGGCTACTGTTTTAAGAGTGGCTTCCAAGCTAACTTCTAAGCTAACTACAGATGGACACCATGGATGAAGAACTGCCTGGAAGCGCTTAGACAATCACAGTGTCCTCATAGTGGCTAGCATAACAACACACTTTGTGCAAATTTACCCAATGCAGCAGTTCACTCAGAGAAAACCTCTGTTTTATTGCCTCAATGAGAGGGAAACTCTCCAACTCATCTAAACCCGCTCAGCTGAGCCTTAAGCATGAAGTCCACAGCATGAAGATGCATCAGGATTGGCATGGCAGCGAACAGCAAGAGTCATTCCAAAAGAAGAATGAGAGGGAACTCTGCTAAAACCCGATTCCTCTGCACAATAACCAGTCAGCATTAGAGTGGAACTGGACACTCTCTTGGCCTGAGGATGCAGAATACCTTTGACTGAAAGATCTCCAGCCAAATTCTGGGCACACAGTCAATTCAGTCCTGAGTGATATACAAAATGAAAGCTTACCTGTGACGAGATTTTATAGAATCCCTAGGAAATAGATTGTGTCTTGACTGATCAGAGGTATGCAACTTACAGCCCTGAAGATCTTGTTAGGTTACTGCTGTCATTGTTTTGCTTATGGCTGATGGGTATTGAAATTAATCGACAGTTTGAGAACCAAGCATTGCCAACCTAAGCTAAAGTGTTGATCTGGTACTTGGAAGGTCCAGGTGACCTCAACTCACTGGTGACCTCAACCAAGTCCCAACGCACAACGCACAACACACAACTCTCTCTCACACTCACACACACACACTGATCTACCTCGCAGAGGATAATGTGGAGAGGAGCGCCATGCACACTGCCTTGAGTTCACTAGAAAAAAACACAGACTACAAATGTGAAAAAATGTCTCAAAGTTATGTAAAATAATATTTTAAAATAAACAATAAAGGAACCTTTTAATGAATACATTTAAAATACCCTCCCAAAAAGTCCCCCCTCCAAAATGAAGCAGCTTTTCAATTCTTGTGCACCACTGGAGAAGAATATACAAAGAACATTCACACCCATTTTTCTTTTGCTTGTAAGACAGGTGAGGGGGAAAATGTTAACCGTAATGCAAGGGAAAGAAAATCTACTTCTAATGGAAATGATCACTTGCCCCAGTGAGAAAAAGTCTCAAAACCTTGGAAGCAAGTCTTTTTAAGACAGGCACAAGACATTTGGATTAAAAAATTTAAATTGACAAGTAGTACACAGATGGGCAACTTTTTGCATTGCTCACATTGGGGCGTGGGGGTGGGATGGGCCTTCATTATTAATTTTGACAACCCTTGAATTTTTTAAACTTAATTGTGTCTGTTCCTTCAAATTCGCCCCCCAAGGCCACCAGTCCTTCAAATCTGGCTTGGACATTACACAGGAGGAAGCTCCCAGCCTCCCTGAGGTCCCACTCCTTATACAACATACGCAAAAGCAGGAGATAATGGGCCTGTGCTGAATTCACGGCTCTACGTGGCTCCTCCTGGGACACAGACCTAGCAGATGTGATTTTTAAAAACTGCACAGGAGAAAGTAGCCCTGGTTTGCTCCTTAATGGCATTCACATGCAAAGAAAGGAGAAAGGGAAAAGGGAACAGCCCCTCTCTCTCTCTCAGCACATATAAAACATTAAGCCAGCTTAACCCACCCAACTAAACATAGCTTTAAAAACCCATTTAGATCTTCTCTGAAGTACAGAATAAAAATTAAAATCTGAGTCATGCTACACTGAAAATTAGCAAAAACAACAACCTGAACACTAACAATTTGTATTGTAAAATCCTATGCCATAATTAGTGTCTCCGTTTGTACAGAGGCACAAAACATTGTGGTTTTTCGTGGAACAAGCGGGTGCTTCTCTGGAGTTGTTTTTGAAAACTGCCCTGGAAGGTCAAGAACCATATATAAATCTTATAAACCGAATACCCCCAAATAAAGAAAGAATGGATTTTATAGTCTTCCTGATCATCCTTTTACCTCTTAAATAACTGGGAAAGAATAACTGAAAGCAGTGTATTTAAACTGAGTTCACTCTCACCCTTGTTCAAGGGTTCAGCAGATGCAAAGGAGGTTATATATTGGTGGAAGCATACAGCACCCACAAAATATGTAGAGAACTGCTTAATGAGCTGGACTAGTTCAAGTTCATCTGTTTAGAATATGCAATAGGGCAACCACAATGCAGGTAATATGTTCTGGGTGCCCTTGCATTTCAGAATCCAGACTTCTGCCCTGCTGTTTTACAGTTCCCAGGAAGAGAGTTTGGGAGTATTTCCTGAAGGTATTTGGATTGCTTTTGGAAACTATCGTTTTCTGAAGTTTACAGTTAAAGAAAGTTCTTATGGATAACATAACCCAGGCACCACTGCTCAGCCTACTAGACATTGCTAAATATCACCCTTAAATCAACAACCCCTTCTTTCCTCAGGTAAGATTTAGCTAATAAAACACTTAAAACAATGTTTCCCCTCCTTTTTTAAAAATCTGAATACGAAAAAGTGATCTCTCTCTCTCTCAAATAAAAGCCAAATCATATGCAAATCTTTTTTATAAACATCCACAAACATTTATTTAAGCTTTTGAAACGTTGGCCTCATTTGAAAGCATGAAAATTGGAAGCAGGGGGGCGGCTTGGGTTGGGTTGGGTTGGGGGGGTTGGAAGATGCAAAGGACAGCTTAGAGGCTGGCTCTCTGCATAAATATTCAGAAGGAAGATTATAGGATCCGTGTTCGGCTGTCTTAGGTTTCTCCAAAGTCCACACAGAATAGCGAAGAACAAAACTAACGAGAAGGAGAGCAGATGTTAGACAATGCAGCGGGCCCCTCTTTTCCTCTCTTACCAAAGGCCCCCCTCCCTTGGCTGGGGCTGAGGGGCTTTCTTTCTCTCCCTCCTCCTCCAATATGGTTAGGTCATTCAAGGATTCTCCTATAGACTCCACATTGTGGCTGAGAGCTGTAAGCTGGACCTCTGTCAGCCTTCCAAAAGTTCCCAATAAAAAGGCATTATGCAAATACTACCTCTCTCAGAAGAAGAAGAAGAAGAAAAAGCAACACAACAGAAAGGGGCTCCAATAGACAGCCGTTGGAGTATTGGAAGTCCCAGCCTTCATTTCTGTATGGCTGTGTTTGCCTTAGGGCCACGCTGCTTGTTTTGACAGTGGATTCCCCTAGATAGTTGGGATTAGTCGGGCTTGTTTAGATAAACTCGAAAATCAAGGCCTTCTTGAGGTAGACGCCTGGATATAGCTACTGAGTTTCCAGCTGCTGCCTTCTTTCATCCCCAAACAACTGCAGATCCACAGTAGATATCACAGCCACAGGCTATCTCCCATACATAAGTACAAAATTAAAGGCTGCTAAAAGAAGCCTTTGTATGTCTTAGTGCTAAAATAAGGAATCTGTACTGGATAGTTTAGGTATGTTATCCAAGAGAAACACTGGCGTGGTTGTACAAAGGGCAGCTAAACATGGGGGAAACTGAAGGGGGGAGCTTGCCATCCCTTGCCACACAAACAGGTACGGTAGTATGTATACATTGGTTGATACTGATTGCAAAATGTTCAAACTGTACTATTAGGATGATGGTAAGAAACACAGGAAGCCATCAGCTCACTATCTGTCCATGCAGCCTACTATTATTTACTCAACTGGAGGCAACTCTAGAGAAACTCAGAGGTCTTTCCCATCATCTCTGATGTGAGAATCTTTTAACTAGGGATGCCAAACTATGTACCTTCTCCATGCAAAACATATGTATTATCATTGACTATGAGCTAAGATCTGGTATATCATTACTTTATGCTGCAATTTGATTTGCACTTTAAGACAACTTTCCACAGCAAATAATTTAAGTTGGTAAGATTGAAGTCTATGTTACTTACTGAATTCAATGCACATACTCCCAAATCATCCAGAATCTTCTGGGAGACATTTAAATACAAAACTGAGATTCTGAATACTCAATTGTTTCTCATACAAAGTAGTCGTTCCAGCTCTAGCATTTATGTAAAGTTTATCCTCCCCCCCCCCCACCATTTCATAGTAAAAGAATCTTGATGAGACAATCCATGGATGCAAGGATGCATGTAGTACATACAAAATCTCGCAGGGAGAGACCCGTGGGTTTGAGGTTTTACTGAAATGTAAACACCAAGTAATTGCTGGAGCAGCAAGGCCGGGCAAACAGAAAAGGGAAGCCCAGCATCGGGTCAAAGGAGAGTAAATATCTTAATTCTTCCTTTGCACTCAGGGTAGTTGATTCAATTAGGGAAGAGGACTGAAAGGAGGAACAGCATAACTTGAGTGGACTGACAGATGCAGCGGATACAGAGCTTACAGAACCAATGGATAAGTGATGAGAGAAGGCATCCGGCTCATAATACAGAAATCGTAGCTTCTACATCTGGATTAGGTGCCTAGGGCAGCCAATATAAACTGCTGAAGAAATCTCACCTGGACACAAGCTACAACACTTCAAGTCCGACCAAGTAAAATAGTTATCATGGGCTGAGCTTGGTCAGTACTGGGAGTACCTATTACCTCTGGCAGGGGTTCCACAAATCTCATCCCCAGGAAGAGGCCTTGCCTACATCTACCAAATAAGCAGCCACATGTTACAAAACGAGAAAGATTAGCCTTCTTGGAGGTTATTGACAGAAGTGGTGGGATTTTTATCCAATAGAAAAGAATCATCATCTCTGCACATTTCTCTCTCTGTGTGTGTATGTGTGTGTTAGAAGAAACTAGGATGAAAGGACTGGTAACTCTCTCCCAGTTATCTTAGTGCTTCTGCCCATGTGTAAACTTTTCCTTATGCCCCACACCAGTTGCAACTGGTTCTCAAACACAGTCTGGAATTGGACTGTATAATCGTTACACCAAACTATAGGAACTGTTGTTTGGTTATAACATGTTGTTTTATTCATTTGGACTTGTAAAACAAATGTGTGCAACAGTAATCAACAACAAAGCACCAATGTTCAGAGGCAAGCTTTGTCCAAGAAACAGATCCAATAGTATGGTGATGTGGGCACTTGGTAGTAAACAACAGAGTATAACAGAAATATTGTTGATAAATTTGGTTTTTAGTTCACAAGGATAAGGAATTTTGGATTTATACATAACAATCTTGTTCTATTCTTTTCATTTCCTTCTGTATTATTTCACTGAAATATGATGCAAGTGTTCTGCATCGTTTTTGGTCATCTTGCATGCTCAGATTTTAGGTCTTATGCTAGAATTGCAATGGCTACAGTGACTAGACAATAAAATCATGCCTTCATTACCATATGATGATAGTTTTAAAAGAAAAGGCAGAGTTTGCTTTAAGATGGAGCATGTGTATGCTGTAGCATATACTGTTTCAGAAAAGACAGTGCCTTTTGCCATCTGTAGTTCTTACAAATACTTGTATTAAACACAGAAATGTACTTGTTTGTTTACTTACATAATTTATATCCTATGACTTCAACATACTTATGTATACATTCCCAAGGTACTTAACAAAGTAGCAAGCTACCAAGAAGAAGAAAAAGAGCATACCAATTAATACAACAAATTAAAACAGCAACATTCAATTGATACAGAAAATAAACACTGAAAACTGCTCAATTTTAAAATGCTACCATTAGCATTTCCTAGAAGCCTAGAAAACACTTTTGTCTAGCACCTGAATGATAGTGACAAAGATGCCAAGCAGTGCTTTGGGGGGAAAGCATTTCAAAGGCAAACAATTACTTTTTAATCATAAGTATAATAAGGAGAGGTACTGGCAGTAACAACAGTAATACAGTAGCCCATGGTGGTGTGTTCACTACAGCATACAAACTATCCTCATAATTATTATTTTTAAGCATTGTTTAAGTTAGTAAGGGATGCCTTTGTAACAGATATTTTAAAAATGTATAATCCATTAATTTGATTAACCCCTTAGAGGCTGCAGCTCTACTAGGCATGTCGATGGGCCATCTAAAACAGGGGTAGGCAACCTTTCCCCTTTAAGGGCCGAGGGACTTCAGCTCCCAGAATCCCAGGAGCTATTAGCCAACATGGGACTATTGGCCAACACGGCTGAGGCTTCTGGGAGCTGAAGTCCCTCGGCCCTTAAAGGGGAAAGGTTGCCTACCCCTGATCTAAAACAAGGCAAGAGGTGAGGCAAACAGCAGTAGAGCATTATATAGAGATCTTGTAGCATCTATGTGACTAACTGAAAGAAAGAAGTTGGCAGCATGAGCTTTCCTAGACTTCTACTTCCTCAGATGCACTTGGCAGAGCGGAAAGCCAGAGACAGACCTATATATGGCATTAGTGTGTGAATGTCAATTCAAATTCAAAATCCTTTGTGCATGGAAATGAAGTGGCAAGTCTAGTTTTAACAATGGCCGTTTGCGAACAAAGGCATTGGAAACTAGCCTTTAGTAGAATTCAAAGATATAGCCGTGTTAGTCTGTAGAATCAGCATGTAGAGAGATCTTGTAGCACCTTTGAGATTCACTGAAAGAAAGAAGTTGGCACACAGGAGCTTTCGTAGACTAAAGTCTACTTCCCCAGAGGCATAGCCTTTAGTAGTAGAGCATTATTACTGTTGTTGTTGCTATTACTACTGTTGTTGTTGTTATTGTTACTGACTTCTTGTCAGATTCCTCATGCTTTAACCTCATTCATCCTGATAACAGTCCATCAATCAGCCCACAGACCCAAATCTCGCAAGCAAGGATCTGGACTCAAGGACTTACTCGTCAAACCCATCCAAGCAATTGGCACTTGGCTTTGGTCTGGCGTTCCTGTCACTATGCCATGCCAACTCATTAGACCTTCCTCCTGAACACTTGCGTGTAAACAAATGCAAGGATGTGCTCGAGTAGCCATACTCTCTTGACACCTACTTTACATCAAGCCATGCCAAAATAGCTTGCTCGTTGCCATCACCTATCCAAGTCAGTTCTCAAAAGACAATAATAATAATGAAACATCACAACCAGCGCTTTCAGTTCTATTAAAAGTCTTTCACTTACCAGAGCTGAGATTTCCGTGTAGCCTGTATATAGCAAGAGCCTATACAGTATTTCCATTTTCACCACCCCAAATGTAAGAGCAAATAATTTTAAAGTCAGCAGGCATACTTTAGTGGACTAACCTGCTGCCCCATCAAAACTTGCAAACTTATTATAAACGAGATGCTATAGAAGGAAATCAACTTTTCCTTAAATCTCAAAACCCATCAAACAAAAAATAATTCTGGGGAATTGCCAGGAGTGCCCCTTTTTCTTTTCGTTTTTTGGCAGCCTTGTGGTGATGGAATTATATATAGCACTTATTCACAGCCTATTTAAAATTCCTTAATTATGCCAATTACAACTTTAAACTGGATTTTATTTTTGAATAACTGAATTCGCCTTTTGAGATGCAAATCACCTTTTCATATGTATACATGGAATGCCACGGCTTGGCTGTGTGCACTTGTAGTGTATATATTAGCAGGTCGTGAATAACAGCCTCAAAGCCTTATAAAATATATACTTATACACACACACACATTTTCCCCTTACAGATGCAAAATCCACTATAAACTGTAGCCTCAGCCATTGCTGTTGACAGTCACCAGTGTTTGCCTGCTGCTATACAGAGATGTATGAGGGGAGGAACCCTACTCAACAGCATGGAGGAAGGGTACATACAGAAGTTTCTCCCTCTCCAAAGAGAATCTGATTAAACAGATGAACCTAACTGGTTTGTTTGAAGGCCACATGGTGTGGCAGACATTGGCATATGTGGCTTGTTTAAAAAATAAAATTTGGAGAGTAATGGCAAATCAGCAAGGTAACCTAATTGACCATTGGCAGGCTAAGCTAAAAGAGTTGATTACTGAAATTTAGAAAAGAAATGTGCCCTAGAATGAGCCCTCAGATATTCATTCGGCAAGATAAAGTACGGTACTGATCTCTGCTCATGAAAAGGAACCACATTTTTAGAGGGACATATACACCCTGGAGGAGGAGGAGGAAAACATCCCCTCAAAATTATGTAAAACCTACACAAAGAAAGGCAGTTTTGGGCGGCAAATCAAGTCCAAACATTGAACTTTCAAAAACACAAATGTATTCTGTGTTAAAATGCACACAATCTGAAAAAAGCGAGTAAGAATTTTATTCTGTTTTTTCTATCAACAGAAAGGTAGTAAAAACTCAGGCTCTTTCCCTTTATCTTCTGTAAAAAAGAAACAGGATTGTGCAGAATAGGTGGCAGATATTGGACTTTGGCAAAGTCAAGAGAGAAGATCTGTCTCCGTCTTGACTTGCATGTGGTTGCAAAGGGGACAGGGTCACACAGGATAGAGAACGCATCACTTATCATGTTATCTTCAAGTTCCTCGAAGAAGAAGTTAAGGAAAAATAAAAAATAAAAACCTTGGTAGATGTCCCTTGCAGAACGGAGACCAGTGACAGTTCTTTAGATGGACACATTTTTCCAAAGGAAACAGAGGGAAAGAACCCATGCTGTTTTCCCATTCCCTCCCCCCCCCCCCCCGCCTTTACACACTTGGATAACAATAGTCAGACCTTTCAAGGCAGAAATCTAGCACTTACGCATGATTACCTTCATCTGCCTTGAGTCTCTGGAATGGGACAGGAGTGAGGAGGAATAACCTGAAAAATTAACTACACATAAGAAGTTCTGCAGAGCTTTAATTAGCTCTCCCTCTGCTGCATCTCACATTCCAGAGCATCTATTTTGGGTTCTGAACTGTTTAATAATCCACACCAGTTTCAGTTTTCTGGTAACTTTAGTGAAAAACCAATCGTATATGCCGACAAATGCTAGGTGTTGGCTGGCTTGAATCTTTCAGAACCTACCATCTTAAGGGAGTGGAGGAGAAGACAATAATAAAATAATAATAATAAATTTTATTTATAGCCCGCCCCTCTGCTCGGCAATCGGGGCGGGTTACAGCATTTTAAAACATACAAAGTTAAAAACATTCCCTCATCCCGGAATCCCCCACCCATCCCCTAAAACAAGATTAAACTATAGAGAAAATTAAAATGCCGTAGTACAATAAAACCAACAAAACAATAAGGCAGCCATGATACTAGGAGCACTAGAAGACTTTGTCCCTTCATCACTGTACTCTGACTTACCTTGTCCTAGCAACCATCTACAGAAACCCCATTATTAAAAGGGATATCTAGTTTCATCCACTCATAAAGCTGCTTCTTCTACCCCTTTTCAAGGCTTTAGAGGTGACAGACAGGATCAGCAACCAAAATCTGAGCTATAATAACCAGCAATTCAATCTTAAATGCGCCACATACCTTACTTTCCACCTTTTTAAAAACTCTAACACAGCATAGGTAGAGACTAAGCAATATTTAAAGTTTGGCAAAACTCCCAACGTTCCTCAAGTACTGCCTATGGCACAACAATGAACAATTTGTTGTTCCCAATCTGTGGATGAGGTAAACTGAGTGTATTAACAGCTATACATTTCTAAATATTAATACCTACAAGTTTTCAGTTCCAACCAGTTCTGGCCCCAAGACATTATTGTAAGGGGGGGGGGGGGGAGAAGAGAAGGAAACAACAGCTCTTCATGCTAATTACAAAGGGCATTATGTATCTTCCAGGAAGTTCTGAACAAATCCAGTTGGAATGAAACATCCCATTCATGTCAATGGGAATTCTAGACCTTCCCAATGAATTGTACACACAAAAACCCATGTAAGAGAGTTGTCCTCACTCTGCCACCTCCAATAGCACCTATATCTAACCACTCACCTTCACTTGTGGTAAGCCTGTTGCTGACTCCAGCCCTCTCTATTCAAAGGCAGTTTTTCAACACACATGGCTGCCCAGATGCACATTTTACACTCTGCACTTATGACCAACATGGCACAAATATTTTTCCAAATCCTAGTTTGTAATGAGGTAAGAAAGCAGGAGCACCCCACCCCCACCCCACCTATGAATCCCAAGTGCCATGCTTCTTACATGGCTTATAGACTTTGTACAAGAAAGAGTCTGAGTTTCTATATAAAGTTGGTCATAAAATATTTACGGTTTCTATATAAATGTAAAAAGATGGTGGGATTCATTATGGCCCTTGTTTCTGGGCCTGTGGAGGAGAAGGGGGAAGCAAATACTTGCAGACAGCACAGAAGTACCAAATGTGTCGAAGTACTCCACAATATGCAAATTATATATAGGCAAGGTTGTCGTCATATTGTTCCTGGACAGATGGAGCATATAAATCAATGCTTTGCATATAAAAAAGGATGGCCCATAAAACTTTGTAGGAGAAAAATAGAGAACTAATGATAGACGTTATTCTAGAGACTTAGCATAATAGAGTACGGTGTCTCTACAGTTCCTCTTCTCTCTCATATTCATCATATAGTTGATGCTGGAACATTGCTCCCACTTTGCTCTCATTTACAACTTCTTTCTTTCTTGTGGCCTTATATGTTTTCCTAGCACTATTGTGATGAGATGAAGCACAGTGGAATATGCTTTAACTCCCAAGGCCCAAATGCCCTTTTAAGTAACACTGATTTCCAGTTGGAGAAATGTAAGCAAGCACCAATGAATTAAACAGCACATTCAATGTGCTTAAATTTGGCTGGATTGTGTCCACAGAGTCAGAAAAAGGAAGAGTCTATATTCTCTAAGAGCAAGTCTTTGTTGCTTATCTTCTTCGTACACAATATGCACAAGGTCATTAAACCTCATATTAAAGCCATGGCAGGAAAACTGAGAACGAATTAATTCAATACCCTAAAAGCATGTTTTCTGTAAACCAGCCATATTTGTGTTATGCTTTTTTTCTTACTGGAGGGGCAGCCTATAGGAATTATCATCAGAATATTCCTCATGATTGGAAAGGCTGGAAATAATTTTCAAGCTTCTACCTGCTTGAGAATGTGAAGGCAGCAATACAGAAAGAACTTGCATGGTTACCAAAATTTTGTCACTGTGATTATTTCAACAGTTTTAACTCATGTATTACAAGACAATGCCACAGTGCATCCCTGACTATAATAATAATGTTGTATAACATTCACAGAAACCAGTGTGTAGGGGTACACTTAAATACAGGCATATTTAGTACACACATAAAAATTGAGCAGAACTTTGTAACAAGCATGAGCTTAATGAATGAATGAATGAATATGCCCAAAATGGTGAGCATTAAAGAAAGTTTATCTAAAAAGATCATGCTTATAGCTAAACATTTGGAGAAATCATCAATGCTCCCTATACTTTGCACGTCAGTGCCCTTCTAACATTTTGCCTATGTCTTTCTAAAGTAAAAATCGCAGTTGTTTTCTTCAGGTTTAAGCTCCCATTGTGGTTTGACTGCTCCAAAGACAACTTTGTGGTGGGGCTGGGAGAAGAGAACAGGGGTGCAGGGATGTCTACCTTGGTGGGTAATTATAATCACGATTCCAGCAATGTGGCTAGCTGGCTCATTACTTCCTCCCTTTGTACCAAACCCCTTATTTACATTTCAGATTACATTTTTCATGAAACAGCAAGATCTATCAGAGCTGAGAGGGCTAAAATAATGAGGGAGAAATATTTTAATAAAAATGTGTTGGGGTCCCGCATTTCCGCCCGTGTCGGAAAAGAAAGGAGTTCTCTCTGTAGTGACGGATCATTTATTCTGCCTCTAAATGAGCAGGAGAAAGAGGAAAAAAGAGGGGGAGAAAAAAAGAAAGAAAAAAAAGGGGGGGGGGAAGATGAAACTGATGAACTTTTACTGCCCATTTGTCTTTAGCAGACAATTAAGACAGGAGATCAAAACGGATTATCGTGCCACGCAGACAACTGGCCCAACAGTAATACATCTCCGGGACCGCAGATTTGTAACCCTCCTTTTATCCCTCCCCCCTTTCTTCTTACTCCTTTTTCCTCTCTAAAGGCAATGCTAGCTTTGTGGCTCAAGGGGAGCCAAAAGGCTGCCCATCATTATTCAGCCACAGATGTCAGTCTAACCTCCCTTTTTTCTCAGGTTTCTAAAGCTGGGAGCCACAATAATTTGTGACAGATTCTTTTACTGTAAGGTACAAAGAACACACAGAATAAAACATCCAGCGGCAGCCAGGGCTCTGATCAGATGCACTGCCTACATGGGAAACACACTGTATGTAAAAACAAGCGCCAAGAATTTAGGCTGGGGAAGGGCGGGAGGAGAGCAGAGAACTTGAGGGCTTTGGTACTAATGAGTGAATTGCCTTGTATTGACTTAACTCACAATATTCCTCATGGAATTGGGCTGTCAGCAAAGAAACGTTTGCCAAGACGCACACCCAAGCCGCATGTGCAACATGCACATGGTACATATATAAACACTACAAAAAGGAATACTCATTGTTTTTAAGGTGTTGCTTCCCCCCGCCCTTGTAGCGTATTTTAATTTCATTTTAAGTGAGCATGCCTAACGGCTAAGAAATAAGCCTCCTTCTCCTTCCACCTTGAGCACCAGCTTAAATCTAAAACATCTCCCTGCAAGGTAGATTTTACACTCTCTGACATCCCAGTAATACATTCTTGAAATGTCTAATATTGTATTTTGAAAGGGAATACTGGTAAACTGATTAAAAGAAGTCGCCATTTGATCCAAAGCACGGCTACCATTCACTTTCCGTATCTCATGAACATACAGAAACAAATTCTGGGTATGAGCCATCTTTAGATTCACTCACAAAAGTCACTGCTATCTTTTCATGGCTTAAATGCGCAATTTACTTCCTGGCATCAAAGGAAATAGTACACACATCCCAAATCTGTGTGTGTGTTTTAAGTGTGAGAAGTTTGCTTCCCTGCCCATCTGACTGACTGTCCACCTTTTTCAATTCCTTTTTTTAAACTGTAATTATTTAAGCACAAGGCAAATGCAAGGATTAGTCAAGTTCTATAGCAGCATATTCGCCTTGCATCTATGGCTTTTGTAGGGCTGATTTCTTCTGAGGGGGTTTACGGCATGGTTAAATTTCTCTCTCTCTCTTTCTCGTTTTGTGGTTTTACAAAAGGAAAAATATTTTATGTATGAGACAGCCCTATAATCCATAGATCACAAGCGCAAGAGACAGCAACAGCTCGGAGGGACCCTTAATCCGACTACATTTCACATGATAGACTAGCGGTTCTTTCAGCACACATTGTGGCCCAACGCTGCCGAGTGTACTTAGGGAGCTATTTATTAACAGATTATTGGCACGAGATGGCAATGAGGACTCGTACATGTGTACAAAAGGATGCTTTGTTGCACCAACCTCTATGCCGTAAGTACTGAAAAAGAGGCCGCTATAAAACTGCAGCAAAACCCAGCCCAGCAACAAGCTGCTGCTTATATATGAAAAAAAATTAATATTAATACTACAGGAGCTCTCCAGGAGCGTAGCCATCAGGGCAACCATTGTCCCAGCTAGTGTATACACGGCTACAAGACAAGGTCTGTGTACCCGGAGGGGCCCACGTTGATACATGCTCAGCAGGCAGGAGACACTGCTGCGCCTTCTACAGAACAGAAACATTTTTTAAAAAAGAGGGAGGTGGCGGTGGAAGGAGAGGTAGAAGGTAAAAGGATCAAAATCAAAACCTTCTGTAAGAAAATGTAATTAAAACCTGGCACAGATGATTACTGGAGGTTTCCTCCCCCCCCCCTCCTCCAGCACTATTGCACAAGGGTTCCTCAGCTGAATGGAGATTTTCATGGATATAACAATTAAGAAAAATTTGCTCCAGAGATGAAGTTTCAGGCCAGACTTTACTACTGACCAAAAGGGGGTGGGGGAACTAGTCCAAAGCTTGGAGCTTCCTTGGTGAAACAGCAAGAGTGTACTAACTACTACCCAGACAGCGCAAAAATAAAACTTCCCTCCTTCCTTCCTTCCCTCCCTCTGCCACTCTCTAATGAGATGCATTCAAAGGAGGAAGCAGCCATCAAGAGCAGCAGTAGCTTTCGGTTATCACCATCGTCCCCACAAACTTATCACGTAGCAGGATGTGTTCCCTTTCCCCTCTGCTCTGAGCACTAATTGCCAAATTCCCACGGCATGCTACATGCGCAGTCACTCCCTCACTCCCTTCTTTTTTATTCCATCAGCCTACAAGTTTTGATGTGACTCCCCTCCACCACCACCACCCCCCCAAAAAAGGGGGGGAATGTGTCACGATGCCAAGTAAATTCAAAAACCTTGGAACTGGAAGATGAGGATGCTGCAACTCACGCCAGGCTGCAGCATTTCCAAGACAACACAATGGGTGTGTTTTTAAAAGTAAAATTTATGAATCTCCTCCCTCAAAACAGATTCTGAAATTGTGGAAATATTACTAGGAGTCAAAACACCTTCTAATTAAGTTGATTTTTTTTCATACAACAAGCTTGGTAATTTTATATATATATTTAAAACCATTCAGGTTTCTAATTAAATCTTTTCTTCTAAAAATATTTCTCTGGTGTGTGTGTGTGTGTGTGTGTGTGTGTGTTTGAAAAAGAACAGCAATAATATGTTGAACAACCCTGAAATGAATTTTGTCATGTAAAAAATTAATTACACATTCCAAACCTGGTCACTGTAGTCTTCTGGGAATTGCCTCCGCACCTCAGGATCTGTAAATAATTGACAGATAATATTAATTGGCTTTGGATTAGTGAGCAAGCAGAGAATCACACATTAATAATTGATCAGAAGATGATAGCAGCCCTGGCAGGGGATCCAAGAAGGGCAGCTGAGGCTGAGGCACTGATAAGAGGAAGTAAGGACTCCTCAAGGCTCTCCTTTTACCCTCTTTTCAGAAAGACAAAAAAGAAATTAAAGAGACCTGATGCTACTGTTAACTTTAAACTGTTATCTAATGCAAAAACCTAACCAGGTGCAAATTGCCAGCTACGTGTATTGCAAGAGAACGTTGTTCCTATCATGCTCCAACTCTTTATTTTTAATCAGATAACTTCATTTAGTCAACTAAAGAAATTGAGTTAATACAAAGAAAAACATCCCAATAATAATAGTATTCAGCAGAAGGTGACTGCAGCTCTTTCAAATCTGACTCAAATACATAGATGGGACAGGAGATTGCTTTAAAATGCGGGTACAACCAGAGACTAGAGAAGAAGGATGCATAAAGACCTTATTAAACTGACCCTGAACCACTTTAACACTAGGAAACCCTAATATTAAGTCTTCTTTATGCCAATAAACACCACCTTCGAAACCCAGCTTCTTTCATTTTCACTTCGCCTGATAAAACAACATGGTGGTTTCAACATAAGAAGCAGCAGTTCTGAGCAAGTTTAATTGTATTAAATAGAACAGAAGCACCAAAAAAAACAAAAAAATCCCAGACAGAAATAATTTCTATGACAAACCATCTCAAAACAACTCTGCTGCGACCATCTGCTTTTCCTAACAGCATTTCCAAGATTGCCAGGTTCCGTACTATCTGTGTAATTTTTTAATTACAACAATAACAGATTAAAAACTAGATGACTTGGATTCTGTAAAGAAGTCGTCACTTATTCAAGGAGCCTGTTGTCAGACCAACATTTGGGTACAATTGTGAGCGCGTTCACTTCTATGGACTAGCTGTGCAAGATGCAATTGTAAGCCAGATGCTTTCCATTTTTGTGGGGAAAAATGTTTCCACAAGTTTTGATCATTATGGAAGGAGAGGGGATTTGTAAACAATCTTTACTGCTCAATTACTGCTTTCCTCTGCTGGAGCTAAGGCTTGTGGGGCAAAGAATAATTTTATGATGTATACATCATATACTTTTATTCTTCAAGAAAAAAAATTGTCCCACCCTAGATCCCTCACAGGCAAAGTTTGTTTTGCTAATAAATTGGTTAATTGGCAGGTTCAATTGTTAGCAGATGCAGAATTTCCACTAAACTATACTTGCTTTCAACAAAGTATTTAAAATGTACAGTAAGTGCACTTAAAAAAACCAAAAACTAAAAAGCTAACTGAGGGAAATGGCTATTAAATTTTCCATGTGGATGCAAGTTTGATCATAGTCCTTCAATTGTACAATTGGAGGGGAGGGCACTTTAAAAAATGAACCCAAATTGAGATCCATGTAGAAGATAAAGCAATTTATGCAAAAGGTGACAGAGCTCTAGATTCCTTCCATATAATTACTAGTTTAGCCTCCATCAAGACTTACACCCGGCCTTCCTTTCTGTTCCCAAAATTGCTAAGGAATGTTCTGGAGAATTATTGCAAGTTCAGTTCTATACGCATCTATCCAAAAGCTGCTCTTACAGTCAGGCTTATTCTCGTGTCAACAAGCACAGGATTGTCGTCTGGACTGTAGCAGTGCTCTGTGTAGCACCTTAAAAGAGGTGTATTTATTTAATCCAGGTTTCTGAAAACAGGCTACGCAAATTATTTCTGCTTTGTTTAGCTACTTGTAATAGTGGGAAGAACCAAGCAGAAATGAGCAAGCTGTGTGCACTTGGCTTACCATGACTCACCACAATCCTGATTTATCAAACTTAGGCTGCATCCACGTTGAAGAAATAATGCAGTTTGACACCGCATTGACTGCCTTGGCTCAATGCAGTGGAATTCTGCAAACTGTAGTTTTGTGAGACATGTAGGCTTCTCTGTCAGAGAGCCCTGATGCCACAACCAACTACAAATCCCAGAATCCCACAGCATTCAGCGAAGTGGTGTCAAACTACAGGACATCATTTCTGCAGTGCAGATGCAGCCATGATCAGCAACAGAAGTAGGCTTGCTCAGAAAAGCAAATGGGTATCAATAGTTCAGGCCTATGGGAGTGGGATACACCCACATTTATTGAAATCAACCCGTTTAGACAAACCCAACTCTAGACTGAGAACCATGCATTCTCCATAACACTGAAATGAAGACAGAAGCCTGCTTCAAATATGCAAACCATGGGTGTGAGGGAAGAGTTTCGGGCTAGAAAACCTATATATGGTAGCATCTCTACTGTTCTACTGTGTAAAATGTGTAATACATCCACGTGATATAAACTGCATCCTCAACACAGTTCAGATAAGAGATTTCTTCTTTTGGATTATTTGGAAGCTGCTTTATATGGATGATTAATACAACAACCCAAAGCCTATCTATTCCAACTGGCAGATCTCAGGCAAAACATGGTACCTAGGTTCCTTTCTGCTGGGGATGCCAAGAAGTTGAACCCGAGTCACAAACACTCTACCTTTGAGCTATGGCCACTTCTTGTCCCTGTCTCTCTCCAAACTCCTTGACTAACCACATGTACAAAAACCAATTCATGTGTTATTTCTCCTATAACTTAAGGTACCATGTTTTAAACCATCAGAATAATCCAGCTGAAGTAATAATTCTGCATCCAGAGTGGCCCTCCACCAAACCGGATGCTATAGGCATCCTATGTTGGTCAAGCATCTCTCACCAACACAGACAGCACTTGTTTGGCAAAAGGAAGACTTGCCGGTCACAATGATGCCAAATTCCCAATTTGAGAAATATCTTTATTAAGGCAACTACAGATCACCAAAATAAAACTGTGCATTTCTCGAGAATTCTTCATCAGGCAAGATGGCAAAACAAAATAAAGAGGGAGGGAGAGAAGAGTTGCCGATATTCACGTCATGGAGTCTGGATTTAGTTAACAGTTTTGAGGTGGGACATAGGAAAAGGCTGCAGACATGTGGCTTGCCATGGTGCGGATAAGAGCCTATGGGCATATTCTCAGTCCTTCCAGTTAAATAAGAGGTTTTATTAAATACCTCCTGTTCAAAATGAGACAGTGAACAGGAGAAACTGCAATGCACACATGCAGAGGAAGGAGGTAATGGGTTTTTGTAAATTGCTCATCTTCCTCCTGCTCGTAAAGAGGGAAATCCTTTCTTTAACATTGCACTGCTCTAAAGGTTACTATTTATAAGTAAGTAGGGCCATGTGAAGTAAGAATGAACTTTATGTCCAACTCTCTCAGATGTTGCTGGAATTCAGGTCTCATCAGCCTTAGCCAATACAGTCAACAGTGGGGAATAATGGAACAAGTGATCCATCATCATTTGGAGATAGGAGTTTGTGGATTTTTTCAGACATGTTCTAGAAGAATGTATTCCATAAATTCTTCTAGAACACAGCTTCACAGCCCAAAAAACCCACAAAAACCTATGAATACCGTCTGTGAAAGCCTTCGACTTCACATAATCTGGAGAGTCACACATTCCCGGTCCCTGGATTATGTGAAATCCTCATCCTTTCCCCTAAAGAAGCACTTTCCACCCAGGAAAACCATAATTGAACATTTGGGTACCTCTTCAATCCTCTTATTGATTTCTACAGCATTACATGTATTTCTACCCTTCCCAATAATCCAAGGTTGTATTTCCAGCTGAAATCTTGTAACAAGATGAATGATAAACAAAAAGGCCCCCAGAGAGGAAGTGGAGAAGAATGTAACATAAAGGAGATGTATCTATATATTACGTTTCCAAACACAGAGCCTAAAAATTTCCCTTATATTTAGCACAAGATTCAATGAATGAAGTATTTTATTATTTGACTGAAATATTCCGATCCCACCCTATAACAAAAGATCTCAGGGTATGGGTACAAAATGGTAGTCAATGAACTGCTGTTATTCTGGGATGTACTTTGGAGCAAATACAGCCTACCAAACGTTCAACGGCTTACAGCAACTTGAACTCCTGCAAAATAAAAAATTAATTTACACTTTGTTCAGGCTCAAAACATTGGGCTGGTGAGCTATGAGCCTACAACTGCTACATTCTGACTGTCATCACACATCTCAGCAAGGGAGATGCTAAAAAACACATTGCCATATTGTTCCCAGCATCCCCAAGGTGTATGTTAGCATTCTACTACTAAAAAACACAGCAGGATGAATAATCCTGTATCACAACAAGCTTCTTGCAGGCCACATGAACCCATCCAGGCTTTGTGACCAGAAATCTGGCAGGGCCAAGATCTGAGCAACAAAAAACGTCCAGCAGGTCTGCAGGAAAGATTATGATCCTTTAGGCAGCCATGTTTGAAGGTGACTGACCAGCCCAACCTTACAACGCCATCTGAGGAACGTTCCTACATAAATTCCGTATTTCCAAACGCCCTAATTTTTATCAGCCTCAGCAACAGCAGCAGCATGGCATACGGACACATCCTGGCACCCTGCGGTTTGCAAAATGCCTTTAAATTCTCCATCTGGCGTCAATCCACTTGCATGCCTGTACATTTTTTACCACTACACGATGGCAAACATTGCATCAGCTGTACTCCTTCAAGTATTAAATAAATGGTCTCGAGGCATTTTCTGAAACATTAAATGAGGGGAAAGCAGCATGTTAAAAAAGTGAGTGGGCATTGCATTTTTATACACTTTACCTCATATGTATGAAGACCTGTAGCCTGCCTTTGCACCATGAAAGAGAGCTAAACCTGGCTAATGTTGTTTTAAAAACCCAGAATAAAACAACTAGTTGTAGCATGGGCTTAAAGCCAATACCTTTTCCTCACTGCTAAACCCCAGCAACTAGTATTCAACAGATAGACAGCTTCTGAACATGGAGATTCATTTAACTACTATAGCTAACACTACTGAAAAATGTTGCTTTCTCCTTCATGAACCTGACTGACCGTCCTTAAAGTCATAAGAACTGGCAGCTGCCATTATATCTATCTTGCTGTAGCAAATTCCATATTGTGCTGAAAAATCCTATCTTTTTGGCTAGCATAAGATGCATCTACACTGCAGAAACAATTCAGTTTGACACCACTTTAACTGCTACAGTTTCATCCTATGGAATTCCAGGACTTGTAGTTTTACAAGAGCTTTAGTCCTGTCTGCCAAATTGTGCTGGTGCTTCACAAAACTACAAATCCTAGTATTCTGTAAAATGAAGCCATGGCAGTTAAAATGGTGTCTTTATTTCTGCATTATTTCTGCTGTGTAGATGCAGCCTAAGAGGGGAAATAGAAGAGGGAGGGGGAGTATGCTGTACAGAAAAACTCCTTCTGAAATCTAATCCCTGACTAAAACTACCAATAAGTTTTTTAAAAGGGAATGAGATTTAAGTATTAGTGAGGTGGTTTGGTTTGCCTCGTCAAAATGGCAGGCCCTAAAGCTGTGGTGAGGACTGACTGAAACAGAGAAGGCAGTTAAAGTTTCCCGCCTCCCCCCCCCCCCCCCCCCGCCTTTCAAGTAGCAATATGGCCTCTTCCAGTCATCTCTCTGGCTGCCAAACAAGAAGCTTTGGAAGCAGGATTTTACCTCAAGTTTTCTAATACATCCCAGTTAGGGGGTTTCTGTGAATTTGGGGGCCATGAATGTTCCCCATCCACCCAACCACCTGTGTTTCAGGAATGTCATGAGGGGAAAACATGGTGGCTTCTTCACCTGAGGCAAAATAGCAGCTTCACTTGAGGCAAAGAAAACATGGTGGCTTCAACTGAGGCAAAAAAGTGGCTTCCCCTGAGGCAAAAAAACATGGAGGTTTCAGCTGAGACAAAAAAGTGGCTTCATCTGAGGCCAAAAAAAAAAAACCATGGAGGTTTCACCTGAGGCAAAAAGTGGCTTCATCTGAGGCAAAAAACATGGCAACTTCCCCTGAAGCAAAAAAAAAAAATATGGCTACTTCACTAGAAGCAAAAAATATAGCGGCTTCACCTAAGGGAAAACCATTTTTCCTATTCTTCCCTGACACAAAGTCTTCCCCATTTTGACATTTGTAGACTTTATTTCCATTAAATTTCTCACACCACCTGTGAGAGAACAATGTTTTCCTTCATATGAAAACATCCCGTGAGAGAACAAAGATGCCTTCGTCAACAAAGATACGTAGTTGAAACAAGTTTCATGTGGTAAACAATAAAATAAGAAAAGGACTATTTTTAATTTAAAAAACAAACAAACACAAAACAGGCCTCCTGAAATAGCAGAAAATAAAGGTAATGCCTCAGAACATCACTAAGCTATAAGAAATTTTAGTCTAAAATGCCCAGTTTACACCAGATTTTGAAAACTCATTACAAAAGTATTCTCCTTGACACTACTTTGAGGCTTTGGGTTCTTTTTTCTTTCTTTTCCCGCCAACCTTTCTCTTTCTCTTTCTTTCTTTCTCCTTCTTTTTTTCTGGTCCTGTCCCACATTTTCCTCACACAAATGGTAACCTTCACCTCACAGGTCAGCAACTAAGTACATCTACCAGCTCACCCTTACAAAAGGTCTATCTCCATTTTGGGCAAGAAGCAAAAAGCTCAAATATAATACACCAAGGACAGAAATAGAGGAGATTTTTAGGCACAAAATAATAAGAGATGCAGCTAGTCTGAAGTTGGCAAAACTATGAGGCAGTTTTTCCTAACAAACTTTCCTTTCTGCCCTGTGGGCATTTTTAGAAAAAACATCCCCATCTTCCTCTCCTTCCTTCATTAAAAGTTTCATTTTCATTAGCCTAATTTATAGCTACTGTTATCTCCAGGAAAATGGATCCTTCTAACATCCCATAAACTGAGATGAATGTAGTTATTAGGCTAGGAAGAAGAAATAAATTATAAAATGCCATTATTATTGGTGGTGGAGGGGTTGTTCTCTCAATTTTAAAGTCTACCAGGTGTTAAAAAAACTGGAATTTTGGACCATCAGTGATTCAAATCCTATCCAAGAAGGCTGACAGATAAATTCATTAATGCATTTAAATAAACAAATGAAAAGGTGTAGTCAGATAAAGTGGCATGTTAAAATCAGTTTTCAAAGAATCAGCCCTGTTAGTCTGTTGCAGCATAGAAAAGAAGAGAGGGTGAGGGGAAAAAAGGAATGTGGCCGCATCGTTAAGACTAGCCAGTTTTTATTTTAGCATGTGCTTTTGGGGATATAAACCCACTTCTTCAGATACAGTACAGAGTGACATTAAAACTACAGGTTAAAGCATATTTATACAGTTGTGGGAGTGGGACAGAATGTAATAGGATCCAGAAAGATGCAAATCATGGTCTACATTTTCAATATCAAATGTAAAGATCTGAAAGACCTGTATCACTTCATCTGGAGCTTTGAAAATTTAGGGCAATGGACATAATTTGCATCCTTCTGGATCCTATTACATTCTGTCCCATTCATACAACTGTATAAAAATGCTTTATGCCTGAGGTTTTAATATCACTCTAATTTGCATCTGAAAAATGGGTTTATATCCCCAAAAGCGCATGTTTAATGCCTCCATGCATGCAACCATCATGTATAAGAACATCTGGAGATATAACACCTAACACCTGTCATGATGTCTGCCATTTACGCACATGAAAATTCACAGAACCACTGAAGAGCTTACAACCCATAATTTGACACTAGGCAACAAAAAGTGGTATATAGATATACTATTTAAAGTGCAGGTGCTCCTCCTGTGTGGGGTGGCAGATGATGGCATTGGAATAATCCAAGAATTTGGATATTTCAACTTTGTGAACCCATGCTCCACTCCTATAGCATTACAGAGGGAAAAGAGATAAATGGAAGCAGGGTTATTTCAGTGTGTTGTTTCTGCCGAAGGGTATGAAGGCTAAAAGGGTGAACATGCAAACGTTCTCTCGTCTTCCGGAAAGTCCACTTCACCTGTATGGTTTCTTAGGCCTGCCTTCTTTGACCGAGGCAGTTACTGGCAGATTTTCCGAGGAAGAAAGGAGTCTCAGAGACTGCTCCGCGCAAGCGATAAATCAACATGATGTCGGAGCAGCAGCAGCGTGCCTCCTGCCAACACATCCTGAGCAGTCACTCCTGTCTTCCTCCGAGGGATCCTTAAGGGTCGGGAAGAGAACAAGAGCAACAGGAGACTACATTCCAGTAAGTTTCATGAGCCATTGCAGCTGAGCCTCCTAACTGCAAGCAGAAAAGAAACTTAATGCATTCTCAAGTTAACTTGTACATCCAGGAGAACACAGACACACAATCCACAAGAAAACCAGGCAGAGCTTGGAAGACAACCCATAGAAAAGCTCTGAGAGTGTTCCTAAAAGCACACAAAAATCTTTCAAATGGCTCCCCCCCCCCCTTAAAAGCCTGATACACTAATGAAGTTTGGGACTCAAAGTGCTATATTTAATCTGGGTGCCAGGTAAATCCACTATTTTAATTCTACTTACCATCCTGAGGATAATTTAGAAAGCATTTTGCATCGATACGGCAACTAAAGACATTGTCAACCCAATGGCCAACTACTTATTACCACATTCTCTTTTATTTACAACCCTTTACTTATATTTACAAATATAAAAATCTATTTATAGCAACCCCAGATAGTTGTTTTATAAAGCGATGCTTAATAAATGAGGGGGAAAAACCAGCGTGGAAGAAGGCTGTCATCCCCTCTAAACTTGGGGGAAAAAAAGTGTTTTAGATGTGTTTCGGAGTAAAACTAACCTTCACATCACACACATTGATAACTACAAAAAGATTTTAAAAAACAACATTAGAAATTATTACATTTAGCAATGCTTTGGAAAAACCATAAAGAGATCCTTCCAAAATGCAGGGCTTTGCACCAATAAAACATTTACAAATTAGTTAAGAAGGCTGCCTATGTTTTAAACACAATTTATGTCTGCCATTAAAACCTTTGTTTTCTTATGCTGTAAAATGTGAATTAGCTCCTTTATTCAGATAAGCTCACTGCCCCAGTGAGAATTTAAAAAATGACACGTCCCTTCAAGTTTTATGGCATGGGGAGGGGAAAGGAGAGAAAGAATGCTTCTTGCATTATAAAAATATGCTGGCACACTGGATAGTCGTCTGGCCGGGGTAAGGACTAATGACTAGTTTTCTTTACTGGGAGCAATTAATGGAAAATAATTGACAAAAATCTCATTTTCAAGGTAACCGGTCATCTTCCAAAACAATTCTTTAGCATTGCTCCTTTCTTAGAAAAGGTTAAAGGTAAGTCAACCTCTCCAAAGGTGCCAAACTCCCTCACCTTTTACAGGCAAAATACTTTTACAAATCATTCCTATTTACCTTTGTGCTTCTTGTTTCCTTTTAAGTAATCACCCTGTAGTCTTAAATGAAGAAATTCTAGTACGAAGGAGCAGCTCGGACAGCAATTTGCCTCTCAACCTTTTGTGATATCCATGTGATATCCAGTTGTGTATGGTATATGCCACAGTCCTATGCCAATCCCTCTAAATTCAAGAGGGCTCAATGTTTAGGTGATACACTTACCCAGTGTTTTCTCCGCTATTTTTACAAGTTTATCTACGGAGATTTTAAAAGATGTTTTCCCCTTAACATTCCAGAGAGAGCCCCCTTCCAAAAAACCCACAAAAAAGACCAAATAGGTCAGTTTGTGAGTGCTTTTCACCCCAAACAGAACTTTTCTTCCTTCACACAGTATATCTTTGCTCACACTGAAGTCAGGAATGCTGCAGAACAGTATATTCCTATAATTCATGCTCATATAGTATCTACTCACAATAATCCATCTGGTGTGTATGAATGACCCAGTGCCTTCCACCGTTTATCCTATATCCAACCGTGTTTAATTTGTAAAATGGAATTAATATATTTGTTAATGCAGAACATTATTAATGCCCAGTGGCAGGGGAATTGCCTTAACAAAGACCTGAAAGCAAAGCTTTTTTTAGAAAAGAAAAGAAAAGAAAAATCTCATTCTGCAATTTCATGCCGTTTAAGACACTACCTGCCCTTCCCTGCGAACTTCGGTGTTAATCCCATGCTGGAACCTGATTTAATTTTCCAGCTGACAGGGTGGGAATCTGCGGCATGTTATGGCTGCTCTTTTCTTTGACCATTTCAATGTCACTTGAATACCAAAACGCAGCAAATGAAAAGGAGTTCTGCTTCTTTTGGCTTACTCATTATTCACACAGCCACAGATTCAGAAACTATATTTGGAGAACTGCCGTACAAGAAAAGGCAGGCTTCCTCCAGGACATGTTTGGAAGTTAAGGTAGGTAACTACTGCTTATCTTTTAAGTACAAACTACAGTCCTCCAGCCCCTGCCAAGGTCTAAGCATGCCAACAAAGGAAGATGGAATATTAAAAACTAAACATTCTTAGGAAAATAAACCTCCATCTACATTTGCTGGGAATTACAGACGCAGTAAACAATGGCTGTTCCTAGCTGGATTTTTATAACAGATATATATTCTTTAGTCTCATTGCCACCCCCCTGAGCCTTCAGGATACAGCTGGCTATGTTACAAAGGACACTCTCAACATACAACAGAATCTCATTTTTCAGGACATTCTGATTTCTTCCAGATCTTTAGATCCTGTTTCAAAACACTGAACCCAGCAGCGATCCTATCACCTTGACAGTCCTACACAAAATTCCAAGACGCACTGCAAATCCTAGTACTTACTACTGAAACAAAATGAAACTCTTCCTTCCCTTCCAATCGATATAGCTGCGAGCCAGTTCTACGGAACTACAGCTTAAGGCCCAGTATCAAAATAACAGAGGCTAAGGAGGAGAAGGAAAGCCTGTTATATGGCAAGAATAAGTGAAAATAAACACTTCAAGAGCTGAGTAAGTACGTACTCAATTTTCTTGCATTCCGTTAGGCATCGCATGAAACAGAACTTCAAGAATTAGCACTACTACGACAACACACTTTATAACCCACCCTTCAAGCATATATTAAAGTAGTGTCGTATGGTGAAAGGAAAGGCTAACCCCATTCCTTGTACATAGACTTAATTGGCGCAAACACAAGCCCCTGAATCAGCAGGATGCAGGACTAGGAAAAACACAACCCACCTTCGACCGACCGACCGAGTGGCCAAGCCTCCATTCACAGGAAAGGTTCGTACTCCCCTTCAGACACAACCAACTAGTTATGCATAAAGAGTAGACACTGACCTATTGTCTTCATTTGCTGGAGCTGCTCTGAAAGTAGTACAGTCACCAATTAAGAAAATCCACAAGTACTAAATGCATCAGCTGTTGTTGTAGAATAATCTATTGTCATTCAAGCAAAGCTGAGGGGGTGGATATACTTTTTCAATTCCCCCCCTCCCGCCCTTCTCCACACTCGTCAATGTTTCAAAAACACAAGCCAGGTGCCAAAAATGTATGCATAACTTGGAAAATGCTTATATATATATATATATATATATCACTATAATTAACCTATAAACAGACTCAAGAGGGTATAACTCAAATCCAACACAAGCAAGTTCCATAGGAAGGTTTTGCTGTTCATTCTCTTGAAAAATCTCTGCTTTCTCCCCAGAGTTCAAGGGGTATACATTGCCATCCTCCAACCCACCCAATTAGATTTTACCCTAAAAAACAACAACAGTATTTAACATGTTTGGTTCTAATAAGAACGATGAGGTGAAATCTGACGAAAGCAATAGAGCCAGTAACAAAATAGGAAATGTGGTACCAAAAGGAACAGGTTAAAAAGTTACAAGAAGATGCTTTGGATGGGTATTTATTAATTAATTGTAAGATGTACCATCTTAGAAACTAGTATACACACCCAAAACCATCTTTGATGATCTCCAAATGTGAACCATGTGAAAGCATTAATCCACGGTCCGTGATTCATCCATTAGCCCCAAAATTTTGTTATCTTATCACTTCTATTTGACTTTGATCTTCATAGAAGATCATAGAAAGGTTGCAAGTGCAATTCATTAAGTGCAAACTTGCTCCCTTTTAAAAAAGGTATGTAGAAGTTGCTATAAATGTTGGAGAAAGCTTGGGAGAAAGTTGGAGGAAAGCCTATCTTGCATGTTTTATCCACAGGCTGTGGTTGTTTTTCCACATACATACAAACACTTCTATCACCTATAGTAGTAGCCCAGGACTCAGGGAGAACCTAGCAAAAGTCTCGCGAAATGAAAGAAACTCCAGCATATGATCATATGTGAGCTTTTGAAACAAGACGGGAGGCATATTCAAAGCAAAGCAGATAGAAAATTCACCCCAAAATGAAATCCCTCAAAAATAAAAACAGAGAAAATCTGCAACAGAACATAACATGTAACAAACCTGGATTGTTTTAAATCAATTGTGTTCCCAGCACAACACAACACCCTCAAGTGCTAGGAATCAAAAAGGGGAAAGAGATACAGAATAACTGCCAGAAAGTTACAAGCTTGGCCAAAGCTGGAATTTTAATTGTTTTAAAAGCTCCAACTGTTCCCTTTACACTTAATCCTTGATCCCAGAATACCTTTTAAAATGTCACTCCAAATAAATCTAGCATTTACAACATTGCTTTTGCTCTGAATTGAAGCAACGGGAAGTGCTGCATAATACTCTTAGGTTGCCAAACAAACCAACACATGGAATGCCCCAAGATATTTTTATTGTCTTCTGGGGACGCTTGAGGAATCCACTCTTTGGAAATCCCAACAGCAATTCATCTAACCTACACCTCCCAAAAAATATGCAGATACAGAACGCAGTTACCCACCAGCTTTCACACTTTCTCCATGTTCTAACTCAGATTATCATGTTGACTAAAAAATAAAAAATAAAACAAGTTTTCAAAATGTGTATTTAGAGAGCAAAAACACACGCATATTTAAATAACTTTTTTGCGACTTTTTAAAAAGAATTGCAGAGGAACGCAGAACTGATCCAATCCTTGGGTACAGACATATAGATGAACGCATTAAAAATGGGTCAGCCAAAAGAGACTCATCAGTGTGGTGCAGTGATTCAAGTATCGGACTACGTCTCTGGGGAGCCATGGTTTGAATTCCCCTGCCACAGCCCAGGAAACATGCTGGGTGACCTTAGGCAGTCACACTCTCTCAGCCTTAGAGGAAGGCTATGGCAAACCTGCTCAATCTTGTCATGAAAACCTTAGGATGGAGTTACCATTAGCCAGAGTCAATTGAAGGCACCACCACCAACAAAAATCCCTGTTATCTTCTACATCTACCAAACAGTGGATGGTGGCGTTAAGTATTATCTTCTAGAGTCTAGACCAGGGGTAGGCAACCTTTCCCCTTTAAGGGCCAAGGGACTTCAACTACCAGAAGCCTCAGCCATGTTGGCCAATAGTCCCATGTTGGCCAATAGCTCCTGGGATTCTGGGAGCTGAAGTCCCTCGGCCCTTAAAGGGGGAAAAAAGGTTGCCTACCCCTGGTCTAGACTGAGACCATGAAGTGTTCTGTCTATGGATCCAGCAGCTTTCCCTTTTACCTTACGTACCTGAAAGAGACAGCAAGAATTTCAATTTCAAACAATAACATATCAGGAAAGCTGTGGTATTCCAATTAAAATACCTGACCACCGGTTTCCTCCGCCTTGTGTGAGGACTGCAGACCTGTGACTCCTTAAATCTGTACATATGTCTGTGGTAATCTTCCCCATGTACAGAACATGACATCATGTATGCCTGTATTCAATCACAGAGATAAAGACTATGGGACTGGCAGGTGACTTTCTGCTTAATATAGGCAGGTACCCCCAGTCTGTGTGCTCCTAGAGGTGATGGTCATCTTAAAACACATACAAGGGCCCCTTGGATCACTCTGCAGTCACTGGGCTTGATGTGTGTGGCAATAACAACCTTGGGTCCCTTGGTCTTGGAGCAAGACATGATAAATAAGTAACAGCATGATCCTGGACTACTGTCTGGTGTTTTCAGGACTGCTTTTGCCAGCAATCTCTGTGGATCTGGTGACTGGTAGGAAACTATGATGAGAAGCTTGCTGATGGCTCTAGCGAGACACTCAGAATTTGCTAACAATGGATAGCTTTCCCTGATTGCCATATGGTTGTTAGGAGATGCTGGATGGAAATCTACCACAAATTGCTGGCTGTTGCTTGAGTCATGTCTTTTATGGGCAAGATTGTCTCTTAAAACGATGGTTGCTCTTTTGACGTTGTCATGACTGATATGAAGAAGATCTCCTCCTGGAAGTAGCTGCTTCTTACATTCATTGGTTATTTTACAGTAATTTTCACTGGCGTTACAGATGTGCCTGGTGCTTAGATATTTAACATGCTTGGGCTGGCAGGATCTCCAGTCCAGGTAAGTATGGGCATCAATACCAATTCTGTCACTGACATACTGAATTGACCAGTAACAATTTTGCGATGCCGGGTATCAAGGAGGACTTCAAGGAAAGCGATATGTGGATGTTCAGTTGTGTTTCTAGATGTTACCTTGATTGCTGGATGGACATAATGGATATATAATATAAATTCTTCCAAGCATTTCTTTCTCTATCCATACCATGAAGATGTCATCAATATATTACCACCATGAGAAACATATGCCATGGATTACTGAATATATGGATGTGGAGAGCCAACTGTAAATTCCCAAAAATGAACCTTGATTTTGCAATTTTACTATGCCATTGTATATAATGAGACCTAAGCATTCATGGATTTTGAAAGAACTCATCCAGAAGGTACCCCTCAAACTGAAGGGGTAGAAAAGGTACCCCCTCAAACTGAACGCACTTTCAGAAAAAGAAAACGATCGTTTGAAAATATTTGTACCCTCCTAGAACACCAACAACCGTATGGTTAAGGACGGTTCATAGCCTGCGTGGATTTGTAGGAGAACCCTGAAAAAAAAAAACTTTGCCAAAGGCTCTCAGGAAGCTAAGTAGTAGACACAGGACAAGAAAGGAGAGTCTTTTCATGGATCAGCAACTGGTGAAAAGATACGGAAACAAAGGGGAGGAATAAATGCCCAATTTTCTCAATGGAGAGAAGAAAGCAGCAGGGTGCCCCAAAGATCCGCACTGGACCCTGCGCGTTCTTTTACAAACTCATTAATGATCTTGGAAAGGGGGTGAACTCTGAAGTGGCCAAATTGGCAGAAACACAACAATGTTTTTCAACCACAAAGCAAGGAAAGATATTCCCAAAGCAGGCAGCTGGATATGCGCATGTGTGCAAGAGTGAGAAAGAGAAAGCAGGAGAGAGAGAGAATTGACCAAAGGATAGGGGTAAGAATCTACTGAGAGCCAACTTATCAGTTTCTTTTCCCCGGTGAAGTCTCAAAATTGATGCAACACTGCTGTGTGTATGCATCAGCATCCATCCAATCCTACAACCCATGACTTTGAGACCAGTCCAGAATCTTGTTGCAGCTCAGTTCTCCTGGGTACATGAATGGCCCATGCTGTTGGTCAATGAAAGGTCATGCACATAGCTCCTGCCTGCCATCTTCTAAACTAGTGCATCCTCTATTACAATTGCTCCTTGTATGCTCTCTCATTTGCACTCTTTCACACACAGAAACACACTGCAATCCTGCCCTCTACAATCAAGGAGAGGGCCTGAAAACACATGTAATTTCATATTCAATGCAAATAGGGGAAAGTCTAAAGAGTTTTAGATTCTTCCAGGAAGAACAGCATGCATCCTACCAGTCAGCTATTTCCTCACTTTGTAGAGCTCCTTCTCCAAAGGTAATCTGGGCAAGAAGTCACAAAGATTCTTCCAGCTCCACAGGAACCACTGAACACCTGCTTGGAAGCACACTTCCCATTTCGCAATCAATATTTAATGACATTGATCAAATTTTAAAAAATGTCATTCACCTCTAAGAAATAAGAATGTGAAAGAGGGGGGAAAAAGATGGAGGAAGAGAAAAACAAAGAAGGTGCACAAGCTCACAGGAAGACAACGATGAAGAAGGCAGATCTGTTCCTAACGGGCTTTTGTAATTGAATCCGACAACTTTGCTCAGGGCACATTTATAACTGCTACTCCTGCGCAGCCAACACAACCATCCGACACATGCTGGACGTATTTGCCATCTTGTACATAACCAATAGAACTGACAGATTTTGAGAAGGAGAGAAATCAAGAAGCAGCTTGAAGAGGGCAATTTAAAAAAGGAACACCAGCCAAGAAAGAGCATGAATAGAATGCAGATTAGGAAGATGCTTCTCAGATTCAAGTCCCACCTTTTCACGTTAAAAAACAGAATAGAAACACAACACACACATACCCATTAAAAGTTCCATCTGCCACAACATATCAAAAACCAAATACCTGCCTAAATAAAAGGTCTTTGCATGCTGGCAGAAGGACAGCAGGGAGGAGGGCAACCGGACCTCCTGGGGAAGGGAGTACTACAACTTGGGAACAATCACTGACCAGGACCCCCCCCCCAATATTCTCACCATGGTGAGGGGTGGGACCAAGAGAAAGCCCTCCCCTGCCGATCTTAAAGTTCAGACTTTAAGCTCATATAGAGAGATATAGTCTTTCAGAGAGTATGGGCCCAAGCTGTAGGGCTTCAAAGGTCATAACCAGCACTTTAAATTCTGCCCAGAGATGGATCGGCAGCAATGGTTACATGCCAGTACTGCAACCACAAGGTTGTGAGTTCGATCCCAAGGGGTTCCAAGGTTGACTCAGTCTTCCATCCTTTCGTAGGTCGGTAAAAGGAGTACCCAACTTGTTGGAGGCAATTAGTTTACAGATTGTAAACCATTTAGGGAGTGCTGAGTTCACTGATAAGTGGTATAGAAATGTGCATGGAATTGCTATTGTTTCACCAAAGGGGTTATATGCTCCCTATAACCTGCCTCAGCTAGCATCTAAAACAGGAGTGGGAACCATGCAACCTTTCTGATATTGCCAGGGTGCAACTCCCAACCAGCTTAGGCAATGATAAAGAATGCTGGGAGCTGCAGTCCAAGAACAATCTGAATGCCACGTGATTCTCACCTGACCTCAAACACAGAACCCAGGATTTCAAGTTCATCACCCCAAGCCCTCATGGTAGGCTCCAGCCAAGGAGGGCACAGAACTACAGGCAAAATTTTATGCAATGACGCATTTCCTTTAAATCCGCAACATGACGACTATAATGGGAAAACCGCATGTACAGAGAGAAAGCAGGAGTGGGAGTATTATGGCAAACGGAGAGGGAAATACATTCACATCTTCTAACACTCATTTCTCTATTCCAACCTTCGTAACAGCCCAGATTTGCTCTGAACACACAGTGGAGCTCACAATGATAGAAGCGCAGGCCCTACAACCTAGTCCACAAAGAATTAACTGGATTAATTAGCAAGAGATTTGAGGAGCAGTTTGGAGCTAGGAAACCAAAACATTAAATTGTTTAAATACTTTGGCATGAGATCAAGGTTTCCAGGCAGCCCCGACATTGCATTCACTTCTTTCTTACTTAATGTTTTAACACATTTAACCTGACAGAGGTACTTTATCATGAGATATGAATGGCACTGTCAAAATACCAAAATGGAAGAAGAAGCAGCAGCAAATTTTTTAAAAATGCCACAAGCTGTCAGCAATTTTGCCAATATGCACACAGCCCAGACAACATTAATTAAAAACCAATAGCTCAGGAGATAATAGCTCTCATCTAATTCATCTCAAATAAATTCCATGGGGGGAGGGGGGGGGGGAGGAAACAAATAGAGAGGATGATGCAAAATATCTTTGCTATTATGCCAGGAAGACTGACCAAAACAAAAGCTTAGGAAATAAAGCATAAGGAGGAGAGAAAAAGGAGTGTCACTTTGGAAATGTTCAAAAAGGAACCCAGGCACATGAATGCAAAGAATGTTTCTTCCATGTGCCAATATTAACCTGGAGCTGGGTGAAATAGCCAGACCAGAAGCACTTGGCAAATGAGTCTCCAAAAAGTACATTCCTTGGGGGTTTATTTTTATTACTAATTGCATGCCAAGAAAGCCAGGAAATTCATAGTGGCCAGGAAACAAATTCATAGTGGGCTCTCCCACCCATCCATCCAGCTTTCAAGTAGACCTCACCATTATTTCAGACTCCGTATCTGGCTTTGTAAAGTGGTAGACAATACACACACACAAACACACTACAATAAGACATTCACAATACAGAATAAAATGGGCCCAAAAAGGAGGGGCGGAGGGTGAATTACCAGCCTAAAGAATGAGAAAATGAGCACAAACTAGGAGGGGACAGAAATGCCTAAAGCAGACCCAAGTACAGAGAAGTAACCTATCTTGTTGTTTTGTGCCTTCAAAGTCGATTCCAACTTCCAATGATCTTCTCCTATGGTTTTCTTGGCAAGACAAATTCAGATGAGGTTTGCCATTGCCTTCATCTTAAGGCTGAGAGAGTTTGACTTGCCCAAGGTCATCCAGCCATGTCCTGTCGCCATTTTGAGAGGGACTACAAAGGAAAAGAGATGTATCTAGGAGGCCCTAGAGGGTTGTGGGGCATTTGTGTGGATGGGGGGCTTTCTGCATGGTGTGCTACTCAAAGTGGTGGCATCTGAACCACTACTGGTCTGTGGTGCATTTCCAGGAAAGAAAAAGTTGCTGTCAATGGGCACAAATATGGTGCCAGTCCTTGCATTGGACAAAGTTACCATTCCCTCACATCAGATAGTCTGAGAAGGAGTCGTCAAAAGAGCCCTTGGTGGCCAAAACTAAGCCACCAATAGACAACAGACCCTCCATTTAAGCATGCAAAGCACTTCTAGATGATACCAAAAAATCCACTTACAGCATGAAAAGTAACCCACACACAATAATCCATCAGTACTAAAAGAAAAGAAAATCAGTTAAAGAAGTGGAGAACAACAATATGTGGATGATTTTGTCACTATAAATTGATAAAGAAACAGGGGGGCAGATATAATTTGTAAACATTTTTAATGAACATCATTCCAGTAGCTGTGTCTACGAAAAGTTAAGACCCACAAAATATTACCTTATGTTAAAATTAGGAGGAAAAATAACAGAAGTAAATATATATGATGTGTGTGTGTGTATATATATTTTCATATTTTATGGAATGCCATCTAGGCATTTTTGTTTTAATCGTGGTCTGTCACTATTTATAATAATATTGAGGCAAAGACAACTTTCCAATAAAGCAACAAACGTTATAGAGGTGTCCTTTAAGCTTCCCTTTAAGCCATCTACCATAATGGCACGATTTGCTCTGGACATCATTAAAATGTAAAGTTAATGAGGATTCAACGGCAAACAGAAGAAATGTAACCTATTTTCAGGCAGGGAGTTCTAACGCTACAATCAGAGGGAGAGCCTCTTTGATGTCTCTTTGTCTCTTCTCATTAATTTTCTTTCGGATTTTTTTTAAAAAAACAAAGGATGTTTAAACTAAAAAAAAAATGCACAGAAGTTTAAACATGGTAATTACAGTGAAGCTGCAATGAGGTCATTAGGTTTTTTAAAAGTTTGAAATAAACAAGACCAAGATACAACTGTTTTAAAAAAAGATGTCAACTCCCCCTTTTAACATATCTATGGGAAGACTGCTCTATCTTCCTGGCCCTTCCCTCTAGGTGTCAAAAATGTCCAGTTAAATTAACAAATTAAATCATATCACAAATACAATGATGTCCAGAACACTGATTACAACAGATCAACAAGAACATCAACACACCCATACTCAGCAAGGACCAACATTTGCAGCCGAACAGCCCACTGGTGCTCTTATACGGATAGGACATAACCCTCCACCAATTTAGGAGAAATCAATATAAATGCCAAAAATAGCCATGTATTGATTTCGTACTCTGCTATGAAGGATTACCAAAGGAGCTTAAATACAACAAGGAACAAGGGACCATAAAGAGGACCATGCTAGATCAGATCCCAGGCCTATCTAGTCCAGCATTCGGTTCATGTTGGCCTGAACCCTACTGTTAAGTCTCTACCACAGCAGACCCACAGAATCAATGGAATTTACTTATGTGTGGATTCACTTTGCGTGGACTTGATAGTAAACAGTTAATTCAGTGGGTCTGGTCTAGTTGACTCTTCTTGTTGTGGCATGGCTTCATTTCTGACTTGTGGAGACACTCGTATCTTATCTGCACTGTAGAAATAATACAGTTTGACAGCACTGTAACTATCATGGCTTAATACTATGGAATTCCATAGCATGAGCCATGACAATTAAAGCAGTGTCAAAAAGCATTATTTCTGCAATGCAGATTAGACCTAAGGTGATTCTATCATGGGGTTTTTCCTTGGGAAGGTTTGTTCAGAAGAGGTTAGTCATTGCTCTCCTCTGAAGCTGAAGGAGCATGAGTTGTCCAAGGCCTATCAATGGTTTTTCATGGCCAAACAGGGATTAAGACCCTGGTCTCCTAGCATCCCAGGCCAACACTCAACCATGACACTAACTGGCTCCTTTAGGTAAGACTAACTTATAAAAGTCATGCCACTAGTCCAAAAAGGAAACTTTTCTCAACATGGCACATGCCTTCCTAGTGTCTTCATCATTGCTCAATTTGGCATGTTTATACCTGTGAAAAACCATTCACATAACTCTTGCGCTCACTCACACCCGCTTCCAAACTACTTTTCTCAGTTCTGGTTGCTATTTGCTGAGCGTTTGCAAGGCTTGGCAAAATGGAATGAAAGCTTAAACTATCAATTGCACCATGTCAGGCCGCACTGTGAAATTTACAGTAGCGTATTACTGCATTCGGAAGATCTCCTCGGCTCACTGTTTGATAGGTCCATAACTCACAAGAGCCCAGCATGAGGGACCAAAACAGCTCTTTTGAATAACTGGATCAATTTCCTCCATGCAGTCATATTAAATTATATACAAAAGGCCTACAAGCTTTCACCTTACAAAGGAAACACAGATGATAAACACGGATTAATACCCTTTAACATCCCTTAATTCCTCCGTGCAGAGTTACAGTAAACAAACAATCCATTCAATGCGGGGACTGACACAATCTCACCCTATAATCAGGATTCATGCTGTCAGCTACAATTCTCTATTAATGGACTTCAGAAAGGTATTAATTACTTCAAGTTAAATAATCATGCATATTATTTTAATGGAGACCTTTCAGACTTCACAGGCAGGTGAACCATTCCACTGCTTGCAGAATGCAAATTGTTCATATAAGTCCCCCTACAGAAGCCACTCGATATTTCTGTCTGATGTGGAATGGACACATTCAGTTCAAGGTTGTGGAAGCAAAGTTATGTTATGCACTGCCACTAGCACATTGATACACACCTGCAAAGCACAGGGATGAACACTGCAGATGGACGCACATGTGCATCTTTTATGTTCAGTTGAACATTGGGTGTCTTGGTGCAATTGTTCAATGCTGCCACTCCAACACAACCTCTCTACCAAACAATTAATATGAAACTCCACTTACAGTAGTGTAAGCTATGCAAGCCCAACATAGGATCTCTGCCATGTGCTACCAAACATATATATTACACACCAAAAGCAAATGTATGCATTTCTTACATTTCAATTAAGCATCTGCCCAAGAGCAAAGTTGATTGCTGAAGCCTCCAGAAGCTGAGGTTTTACACAGATCAAAGCAGGGAGGAGACAGAAGATAGATTGAATCTATGGAGAAGAACCTCCTGGAAACTCATGTAGATTGGTCCAAAGACGTCCAGCCCTCTTGTAGACTAGGACTGGCTACAGGGAGCATATAACTTCCTCATTGCAACAGCTTCATTGGCTGCCAGTCCATATCTGGGCAGAATTCAAAGGGATGGTTATGATGCATCATGCCCTATGTAACTCAGATCCGTTATCTGAAAGACCATATTCTTCCAATGAACCTACCTTTGTTTCAGCATCTTCTGAGGCCCTTCTCTCTGTCCCACCATCACCACATATGTTGGGATAATGGGAGAGCACCTTCTTAGACTCTGGAACTCCTTCCCAGAGAGGCTAGACAGGCACCCTCCTTACTGTCTTTCCAAAGACAGGGGAAGAACTGGCCAATTTTTTTTTTCTATAGCTCTATAAAGGATGTAAGGGACTGAGCCTATACTGAATCTTGAACTATGAAAAACTAAGCTGTTGGCAATTGTTCCTCCTCTGATTTTGCTGTGGAAGCATTAAGTCACCCGCAGGCTGCCCAGTAGTGGAAGATGTGGGCGAAATTTCCTATGTGTTGTGTACTCAAAACCATACAAAAGCCAAAATGTTGGGGAGGGAAGAGAAGCTGCTTTGGTCCTCCTAAACCCAACAAGAAAGACTCCCTCAGGGCAGAGAGTTTTTAAGCTGCATTTATGTTAACAGTACACAAAACTGCTGAAAACCAGCATTCCAACTGAGGCAACAGGCAAATTCCAGTGTTTAATAAGAGCATCTCCTCTTGCTGTAACATTTCTTCTTCTTCTGTAGTAACTATCCCACAAACTGCTTGGTTAATGCTTTGGTTAAGTAGGGGACACTATTGCAAAAAAGAAGGGGGGGGGAGGAAGATTTTCCAACCCATTTTCACATGTTATCGCAAATACCCAGTTAAAGACTACCCACAGGGCACTCCGCACAGCTCACGGCCCTCTCCATTAAGCATGAAAGGAAGACGTTTCATTTCAAACAATACTTTAGGGTAAGATTTCCTAATTGGCAACAGCTGAGTGATCTACGCTTCTGAGCTGCTTGCACATGGCAAACTTGATTTCAGGATATTCCTCTGGCAAGTTATCGAACAGGGCAGGCGGGGCAAAGGGAGCAGGAAAGAAAAGTTCTGGCAGAGTGGAGTTCATGTGTGGATCCAGCACTTTGTGAAGGACGGACATAGTCTAATTGTAGAAAGAATCACACAGCTCAAATGGCTGCTTTAGGTTCAACTGCCTGAAAAACAAACAACGTTAAATGGGGCCATGCCCCTTCGCTTCAGTAGACTTCCAGGGAAGTTATTTGCATGTCTAAAAGATACAGCAACACTCACACTGCTGCTACAGTCTACCTTGAGTCCCCTGAGGAAAGGACAGAGAATGTTTAGTATGTCTTTTGGAAATCCAGATGCTGAATGCTACAGTTTTGTACAGAGAGGCTTCAAAAATGCAGACTGTTTGATAGCAATAACTGGTGGACAAAGCACACAGGGAGTAGTCTTATATTGAATCAAGACTACTGACCCCTCTAAGTTTGGGAAAAGGGAACCATGGGGCCCTCCAGAGGTTGCTGGATTGCAATTTCCACCATCATTAGCAGGCTCAGGATGAGGGATCATAGGATCTTGTTGGACAGGACCACATGGACCACCAAACCCAACTCTACCATGCAATAATACACAACTAAAGCATTCCTGAAAGAAGCCCATCCAAACTCTCAGAAGATGGAGTCCATCACCATCCAAGATGGTCCATTCCCCACTGAATAGCTCTTACAGTAAAGGAGTTCTTAAGGGTTAGATGGAATCTCCTTTCTTGTCATTTGAATACAAATGGGGGAGGCTAATGCGAGCTATTAGCTTCCCACACTTTGCCACCTTGCTTTAGGATTATACTGATGCAACCTGACTGCACCCCAAAGGCAAGAGGAAACTGAGAAAGGTGTCAAGAGAAATTGGCCTCTGGGATCTAACCCTGATAGTATAAGCACCAGAATCATGTGCAGTCAAGGGTTAGTCTCCCCCAAAGGAGCACATCACAGCAGTTCAGCCTTGAAGTCTGGGCGAAGTCTAAATATGTTGTTTGAAGCAGTCTGTGAACTTGTGGCTATCGAGTGTTAAAACAGCAGAAAACATACAGTCCTGTTTCCAATTAACTTTTCCATAACAAAAGAAAGTGACAAGGAGTGCCTTTTGCACAAACTGTATTCACTGCCTCTTTTAAAAAACCCTCCACATTTTTTTATAGACTATAGCGCTATTCATTCAAGCAGGGCATTTTAAAGACATTAACTAGCACTGGCTGGTATTTCTGCCTCTGTAGCTGAGCAAAAATGCCACATGGATTTCGCTGAGCTCCAGGAATATCCATAATGCAGCATCCCTGAGCAACTGAGCTCCAAGTGGTTGGACAGACACATGAGTCAACAACAGAATATGGCTGTATAACATGAAGTTAAACATCTTAATCATTGTCCTTGTTAATCTATGGGGAGTCTGCTTTAAAGTCATTAGTTCATTGTTTCTTTTTAATCTCAGTTGACTCTCTAATTACAGTTCTTCTCCAGTCACAGAATCCTCTACAGTGAGATATAACAGCTAACTTCAGATACATTAACCTTAAAGAAAAAGAAAAAAAATTAGCACTCATTAACAAGATTACTTGTTGTGATTAAAGAAGCACAAACAAGGATAACTGTTTGCAAATTTTGTGAATGAACGGGAGACAAGAGTTTAAAACCCGTACTTTCTCCTGCTACCAAAAGCCGTGTAAATCCATCATCTCTATTCAAAAGCAAAAACAAAACAAAAAAAGGGGAGGGAACCCTGTTTGCATCTAGTTATTTCAATGCAACTCCCAAGTCTTAAAGGAACCCTGTTAACAAGCACTTAATTGCAAAAAAGTGCTTCATGGGCAATCCTTAATGCTTTCGCTTTCCCAAATACTCAAGGAGATCTGAAGTGGAATCGCTCCTCAGACTGTTTGGGGAGGCAAGCATGGGAAACCGTTTCCTAAACCAAACCAAAAATCAAACACAGAAGAATGGGGTGGGGTGGACATTAATAACTTTAAGGAGGGGGGAGCCATTAAAAAAGTGTATTTCACCCAGCTAGGAATTTTCAAAGCTTACTGGGTGAAATTTCAACATGCTGCTAAGGAGGCCGTAACTGTCAGATGTCTTGCACATCTCCATCATGAAAAGAAAAACTGACAGATCACAGGAGTTTGCCTTTGTAAACCAATTCAGAAACTTTCATGCTTCTTATTTGTTAGGTCAAAGGTTAAATTGCTGACCTCTGACCTCCTGCTTAGCCGCCTTTCCCTTTTTCTGTAAAGCTTTATTTCTGGCCGGTATTTACATGGATTAGTCTCTTTTCACGCTAAGAAAGAATCTGTTCAAAGCCAAAGCCTCCCGTTCTGCTTGTACTAAAAAAAAAAGAAGGGAGCCACAATTATTCAGCAACAGACAATGACCATATTGTGGGTTTACCCCCAAAAGGATGGGGGGAGGAGAAGCAAAGAGAAGAAAACCACCTCAGCCATGGCGAGTCTTGTTCTTCTGCACAAAACAATGGGCATAGAGAGGAAAAAAGGTCTTATCCGGCATTCAGCAGAAAGCAAACAAAGCCAGCCTACTGTGAACTTGATGAAGATGTCAAGCTCTCTTAAAAAATATAAAAATCAACAAAAGGAGATTTCCACCACCCCCTTTGCAAAAAAAGGGGGGCCAGTCTTATGACCAAGACTAGTTCAGCACTGAAATACAGCCCCCCATCTGCCAGCCCTTTCTGGTTAAACAGCAGCAGGAGCAGCAATAACTCTGATGTGACTTCTAGAACTCCATCAAGGATGCGGGTGGGGTGTGTTGTAATGCAAAATGACAACCCACAACTTGTTACTTGCAACTAGTAAGGAAATTAAGCATACAAATAATGAGCGACTGCCTGTTTTTCCCTCCTGGATGCGCACACACACACACTGGATTTAATATTATCCACACATATCTCGATTTCTGAACAGGGTGGGTGAGGATCTTGCAAAACTCAGCTTCCTTGCCACCCTGGGTGAGCATCCCCGAGGACTAAACGAGTAGCGTAGAAGTTACGAAGTGGCCACCGGGGAGGAAGTGGTCAGAATACGATTAAAATACTTGGCATTTCTCAGGCACTTTGGAGCCTCTGGACACTTTTCATTTCTCTCTCTGCAAAACTGGAAATAATCATGTAAGGCATCAGCATGTCACAGATGGGGGAAGGCTAAGATCCTGGCCCCTTGCATAATTCCACATAGCACTGAATGCCCAGGTCGCTCTCTAGCCTGCCTCTCTGAGAAACTGTTGAGAGAGCAACTGAGAATAAAGAATAACCCGATCCTGCAATGCTGCAAACTCTATGCACTTTTGGTTTCTGATTCCACCCACCAACAGGTGTGTCCCCTTCATAAAGGAAAGCTTCCTGACCCCACATTGAGATTGTCAAGTAGGATTTAAATAGTGGGTTTACCAAACATTTGCTCTAGAAACCAGAAGTCTGCATAATTCTGGCATCATGTTTCCAGTCTATTCTGCTTTGGTCAGACCTCACTTGGAATCCTGTGTTCAGTTCTGGGCACTACAGTTTAAAATGAATATTAATCAGCTGAAATATGTCCAGAGAAGAACAACTAAGATCAATCAAGCCTTATGAGAAATGACTTAGGGAACTGAGTATCTTTAGCCTGGAAAAGAGGAGACATGATAGCTATCTTTAAATATCTGAAGGGATTCCATACAGTTGATGGAACCAGTTTGTCTTCTGTTACTCCAGAAATTAGAACATGAACCAATGGATTCAAATTGCAAGAAAAGAAATCCCAGCTATCATATATGACTTCACTGAGGAGCACAGACCTACCAGCAGCAGTAGGCCATTTTGGTCAAAGTCTACTTTCTTCTTTCCTCTCAAAGCTTATCCTAAAGCTTAAGTTACTCCTAGAACGAGCATTCAGCTAAATATTAGCTGTTACTTTTAGGCCCAACCGTAAGTGTCTGGCTCTGTCTGCACCTGGATGAGGTCCACAAAAATGTCTCAGGAAAGGATGTGACCCTTGGGCTACTACTGCCTTTGTGTCCCCACTAATCGGGTTTCTGTGTGGTAAGTACTACGATGGTCCAGGGCGAGAAGGTTGCTCCAGATAAACCCTTGGTCCACTCTAACAGAGCTCTCATGCTCCTTATCTGAGAACTGTAGGCACCACATCTGATTTTCCAGCCAAAGAAACTGCTGAATGCTCCTTCCTCTCTCACCTGTGGAAGCCCTACCACTGGAAAAAGTGATTCTTACGGCCCACATACACAGCAGTACCTGCCAGCTGAAGTTGGGACTTTGATAATTTTAAGGCAGAGGCTCCTGTGATCTGCCGAGAAAATAAAAGATGTTACTCCGTGGAGGTCAGAGCGCAAAGTAGGAAGTTCTTAGTTCCACCAACTACTCTGCCAGCTTCCAGCAGGAACCAGATTACGGTAAACGCTACACCGGGAGCCAGTTCAAATGCAAATGTGCCCATTCTCTCAAACAATGATAAACTCCCTCAGAGTTAATAATTTCCTGGGGAAGATTCATCTCCCTTTTCAACCTAGTGGTATGTTTAGGAGAAGAGAAAAGAAACACACAGTGAGACTTAGCAGCCAGACCCTTTTAAATGTCTTTGTTGTACTTTGAAAAAAAGAAGAAGCAGCCGAAACTGCCATTTCCTCTACTAATCCCAGGAACATTTGTCAAAAACCCGTTAACATGCTCATTGCTTCATCCCCTGTGTTAGATAACACATTTAGGTTCCTAACTTAAACCATGATGTGTGAGTGTGTTTTTTTAAAGTGGGGGGCAAATGAAAGGAAGGGTTTAAGCTTTACTAAACCATTTTAGCTTTTCCTTGAACACACGGTGAGATTTTTATGAGGCTCGCACAAAAAGATGAAAGAGGAGGTCCTTAGAGAGAGAAAGGCCTTCTAGCTTGCTGCGTGGCAAAGCTAAGGAGCCAAGGCTCTCGTTTCTGATGTCTCCTTTGGCTAACACACAAACGCGCACGCACAAACCGACACAAAAGCCTCCTAGACAGGGAGATGGATTTTTCTTTTTCTCCCCTACTTTTGTGAGCGTTTTACTTTCAAATGTTCCTGCTTTGGTGACTTATTTTGATCAGTTACTTTAGACTAACAAATGCACTTTCCCCCCCTATGCTATTAGCGGCAGAGTTGTCCCCAAATCCTCTGCACTCCTCCTTCTAACAAGGAAGGTCCTTCGGCATAGGTCTCCAAGATCGCTGGATTCCAGTTAACAGCTCATTTTCTGACACGTGGTGGCTTTCTTTAAGAAAACAAAATAGGCAGTTTGAAGGTAGAGGGAAATAAAAGAGGGACCAGACAATCACTCTGATTTTTCTCCATTCTTGCTGAAGTGTTCAAGTTTTTTTTTATGAGGTTACTTTCAGTCTATATGTATAACAATGATTCTATTTATTATGAGAATATAGGGGATAACACGTTCAGGGGTATTCATATCAAAGCCTCCAAGGGCAGTGTGGGTTCCCCCCCCCTTCCTTTCCTTTTTTAAAAATCTTGCAGAAATTTAAAATTAAAGGAACAGCTCCCAGTGCCTGAGATCTGAGACAGGTAACCAGGCCTGAAAGCTGCTTTCATTAATAACCTAGCTTCTCAACTGATTGACCAGTTCCTTTGCTTAATGCAAGAAGTTTGGTGTGACTAAAATATGGGCTTAAAAATCAATAGTGCTACATCTGTAAAGGCAGCACTCCACATATTCCAATACCACAGCACCAGGTGGGAGAAAATATTCCTTTGGGGATAGCATGGACACACTATGAAGCTCCTAGTAAGACCTCAGTAGGGGACACACACTTCTTTAGAATCAAATGGGCTTCTTGACAATCCAAAGGCAAACAAGTCATCATGACACAATATGCGCTGCAAATCATTGCTCACATTTACAGTTTTTACCACTGTGAGTAAAAAAAAAAAAAAAAAAGTGGATGATAGGCCTGATTAAAATTTTGCATAATTAAAAACAAGAAAACATTTTGAAGATGCTAAGTTTGTGTCTCCTATAGATGAACTTTATCTTTATGGAACAAAATGTCTACTAAATCCTCCAATTAAAACCTTTACATTTTTACAGCCCATTTTTGCTGGTGGGAAATTAATCCTTCTAGGGAAGTCCAAATAAAGTGATGGGTGTTACAGTCCAACATATATGGGGAGGGAGGCATCAGGTTATGCTAGAAACTCAGCTCCAACACATGGTTTGTACCAATCATTTTCCTAATCATCACCCCATACACAGCTGGCATTCTGTGGGGTTTTGGTTGGAAGATTTGATCTAAATTATGTGTTTTGAGCTATAAAATGTCAACAGAACCAACATATGTTACCTGTGCCTGCTGTCACCGGATAGGTCACTTCAGCGTAGACTTCAAATGTTGTCTCCGGGTTTTGCCTGAAAGAAAGAAAGTAAATGTTAAGGACACAGAACACTTTTCAGCAAGGACTGCTGAATAAAGCTTGGCTTTGGTTGCCTTTTTTTAAGAACATGGAGTAAAATGGAGGATATAAATGGAGCTGCCCACTTTGCCCTGGAACGTTCTCACTGAAGATGTAGGACTCAAGATTATGTAGCTTACTATTTTGGATCATGTGTTGGCAGCAGGTGAAGGACAGCACATCCTGCTACTGTCAGCCTACTACGGAGTCCAGGTTTGAGAAGATATTTATTTATTTGCTTTATATCCCACTTTTCTCCCAAATGGGAATCATGAGTATGAGTTGTAGGCCAGAGGACATTATTCTCCAGAATCAGAAGGCTATGGAAAGGTGTCATCCTGTCCATTTAAACAGAAGCCTTTCCCCAAAACTATTTCTTCCTGATCAGAGCAACTTTGTGTAATGGTTAATCCAGACCTGCTGATCGGGTTGTAGTAACTTGAATGTGCACCAGGCAATGTCCTGCTTCACTGGATGCATCAAAATCAATTAACGTCACTGGAAGTTACGCTAGGAGAGATTAAGGTAATGTGAACATTTTTAAAAGATGTTATGTCGCAAGGTGAAAACTAAATTTGTCTGGGTGAGAAGGATGGCTTTTTTTTTATAATGCTTAACATACAGGGAATGGAAGCATTTCTGATTTTTGGAAGGCAAATAGACCACTCCACATCCGCCCTCACGCTGAACAGAAAAGTGGTGGGGTGGGGTGGATGGGGAAAAAACCAGGCTTTAAGGAAACAGAAATGCAAAGACCATCAGCCAGGGCTGCTCCGCTTTCCCTATAAGCAGACTTGATGATTAATTATTGCAACACATTATTTAACAGTAGCTATAATTAGACTGAGGCAGCCTTTCACCACCTCCTGGAGTACTTTTAAAAATGGGCCCACAGTTTGCTCGCTTTGTTTTCATTTTAGCTAAATGTGTGCTTTAATATTCCAAACGTGTTGCTCAAGATGGTTGGGGGAGAACACACAACCAGCCACTCAAACAAAACCAGAGACTGGGGTCAACCAGGGCTTTCCAGTCCCACCAGCACTCAATGGCTGGCAGTCTGCAATACGGGATGCACCCCTGCTGTACACAACCCTTTACCTACTTGTTTATCTTCATTTGTTTTATCTGACCCTGGCTCCCAATCGGGCTAAGGTCCAAACTACAAGAGACTGGCAAATCGGGCAAGACGGTTGGCTGCTCACCCTGTCTAATAGTTGAGCCGGTCTGTTCACCTTTTGGAAGTTTTTCCACATCCTACAGTCAGAGTAAAAACTCTATGGCATTCTGTTTTAAGGCATTAGGTTTCTTTGGTTTTGATATTCATGAAAAGTCCTCTTTGAAGCCCTATGTTTTTCAAATTTCTAACAAAGTCAAACTTGTTCATTATAAAGTAACATTGTTACCCATAACTTTAAGGAAACAAAAGGATATAACAAGGCTACATTTTAAAAGCAATATAATAAGAGTGATGTTGCATTAATGGTACAACAAGTAACAGTTTTATTTGTTCTCAAAAATTACTTTTAAGGGGCTTTTTGGTGACATTTACTAACACCATTCTGAAAGCCTGAAAGGACTCTCCTATGGCTTACTTACTGGTAGTATGAACTCTAAAGTAAAATACTGTGGCATGGTTGATTCCACTTCTAAAATTTCCAAACCTGAAACCACAGCTTTAAACCTGCCAACCACCAGAATACATCTCCTAACTGAGAACGTCTCTGAAACTGAATGCAACCCTTGAGCTAAAAGAGGTTACCCACTCCTTGCTGTATAACAGGGATGGCCATTGTGTTTTCCTCTAGATAGTATTGGATTACAACTCCCAAAAGCCTAGCCACCTTGTCCTTTGATAAGGAATGCTGGGAGCTGCAGACCCACAACATCTGGAGCATCCTTCTCTGTTGTATAAGAACAATAAATGATACAGTAATTATTTAAAAAGCATCAGCTGAAATATACGGACCTAGACCAGGCCAATCGGACATTATACAATGTTTGCTAGAGTATTTTCTGGCTTGGTTATTCTGCAGTGGTGCTCATCTGGGCTAAAGCAAGGAACTAAAAAGAGGCATTCTGTATCACGGGGCAGATTGGTTTCCATGCGACTTATGCAAGACAATGCCACAAGACAGATAAGAACTGGGTGCAGGGCATCTCTGTGTAATATAAAACCCAGAGGTAGGCTGAAGTCAACACCGGAGAAAGGAGATATTGTTTCTACCTCCTTTACTACAAGCAAAGCATTTGCGTTCATGGCAGCCCACACAGAAGAAGGCATTAGCTAAGATCATCTTCAGGATAATGTATTTCTGCATCTTTCACAGCCAAATTTCCTTGCTAAGCAAACTCACATGCCAACAAGAGCAGATGATATTCTTCCCACTTAAAGTTACGGAGATCTGCAACACACACCTCTGCCTTCTACATGAAACAGTAAAGGCACTCAGAGAAAGTTGCAAGAGGGATTATTTTTAAAATAATAGTTCCCCCCCTTGAAAAGAACCACACAAAAAGCATAGAAGTGTCATATTCTGGCATAAAATGGAGGACTGTTTGGTGATGACATACATGTCGGTCATCACCACAAGCGTAATCTTAGAAAATCCATGTCTGTATGTGAGAGAGAGAGAAAGAGAAATGTTAAAAGGTGCATTTAAGAAATAGTGGTTTCTTAAAATTAAATTTCCTGTCTAGCCAGCTTTGAGTTTTTCAGAACGCATTGGGTAAAATATTGCCAGTCACAGGCATAGCTGGGACTGAGAAAAGCCACGACTCCCTGAAATGATTCCCAGAGATACATCCAAAGCCATGTACTTTGGCTCAATGGGATGCAACTCAACCTATGTTTTCCTGTCGCTTAATTTTTAATAAGACTGGAAATTCTCCAGTCCTAACTGAAGAGGGGTACCACAACTCCGATTTCAGTCTTCCTCGGCTGTATGTTTATCTGGTGTTTTAGAATCTGGCCAGGACAGGAATCCAAGTAAGGTAGATTCCTCCGCAGTAAGGAGCTCAGGCCAGTGTTTGTTCCAGCCCTGCTTATCGCTTTCTGTTGAGAAGCTATTTAGAACCTTCCTTCCTTCCTGGGTGACAGTTGGAGCGAAAAAATTAGGTCAGTTTCACTCGGCTGCTGCCACCGTCTCCTGAAAAAGAAACAGACTCCAGTTACTCAGCAAGAAGACAGAGATGGCAAATGTTTCAGGGAGGGAAGAGAGAAGGAAGGTAGGACCCACTGTCCTAGCTAGGGAAGAAGAAGGAACCCACATTATTATTATTCCACCAGTATGATCAGGGATGAAGCATCACTTCAAAAAGCAAAGATCAGGCCATCTCAAAGTAGTAGTTGAGGACGAGATTCCCTCTACTGGACTCAGGAGGGAAAAATCTAAGTTCCTACGCAGTTGGCTCTCGGTTGTTGTTTCATTACAGGCAGCTGGCTCCAGGTTGTTGTATTTGGGGCACAACCAAACTTCCACAAGCCTGTATGGGAGCCTCACACAGTCCCATAGGCACCCACTGGCTGGAATTTTAGCACTTCCGCTAATACCACAAGCCTAAAATAAGCCACTTTCTCCATCACACGCACAGAGAAGGAACAGTTTCGCTGCAACACATCATGGTCCAAGAAGCTGCCCAGTTGCCATTGATTTTTAATACACTTCAACCCCCGTGGCCAGGGAAACTGCTGGGTTTACTATCTATTTTTAATGGTCTTCTTGACAACAAACCTTCCTCAGCCACCAGCTTCTGGATTTCAACTGCACTTGAGTCTGCTGCATGCAACATCCATTTCATATCTTAATTTTGAGCATCCAAGGTTGTTCTGGAATTCATCACAATGTGCTGTCAAGAGCAGACGTCTATTACAAACCACCTTGAGTCACACCTCTGAATAAAGATGCAATTTATAAGCTTGTTTGGCTTTCCAGGGCCCTGCTAGGCACTTCAGCTCTTTCTAAATCAGCCCAATAACTACATCTGTGTGAAGAACCCATACACATCTCTACTATCCAGACCTAGTAAAGCCTCGGCTTTACCATCCTATCAAGCCTGGGGCCAGATGTATCTGTGCCAGTCACCGCTTCCCCACCTCCCCAAAAAGCAATGAGAGATTAGTTTCCCTCTCCTGTCTAGCTGCTTTCAAACTTACTATGGCTACTTCTGGAGACACTGAAAGCAGAAAAGTCAAGGAATGGGGAAACTCTGACCCATCAGGTGTTTTTGGGCTCCCACAATGCCTTAGCACTGCTATGAAAGCAGGAACATCTGTGAGCTGAGGGCCAAAGATTCCCCACCACTGCACTAACCACTCCTAATGTGGGAGGCAGGGTCATGGTATTTATTAATTTATTTACCAATTAAAAGAATTTGAACCAGCCTTGTATCTACAGACTACAAGAAAAGGATACAATCAATAAACAACACTTTAGAACAATGTAGACTGTTCTGAACAACCTCGATAAGTCAAACAAACAAACAGGACAAAACTCACAACAAGCAAAACTGAAGACAAAGGCAACTATCGAACAGTCCAAAACCAAGCCACAATCATTTTCGAACCCTACTCTCCTGAATCGTAGCCCAATGCTCAAACCACTACACCACACTGGCTCTCTTAAGACCTACACCCCTGTTTCCCAAACTTTGGTCCTGCAGATGCTTTGGACTTCCAACTCCCAGAATTCCTGTTGGCAAGACAACCTGGGGCTTATGGGAGTTAAAATCCCCAAAACCTGGAGGACCAAAGGTTGGGACACACTGACCTATGCAAATAGCATCCTTATTAACTGGTGTTACTTGAGATGGCTCATAGTATAAGTCTTCTCTTGACAGCATATTGTGCTCAATTCTAGGATGGCTTTGGGTGCTTGGAATCGAGATACGAAACTGAAATGCCGTAATTAAGTCCTATACACACAATTTCAACCTCGTCTCTCAATTCCAAGCACCCAAGACCATCCTAGAATCGAGCACAACGAGAAGAGTCAAGAGTCGAGGCATGCTATGAGTCCTCTCAAGTCACACCTGTTAATAAAGATTCTGTTTTACAACCTTGGTTTGTTTTTCTGGTTGTCTTTTAAAGGCATTGCTGGCCATTTCCACACTTTCCGGGGCCAAACGTAGCGTTGCTAAATAATTTTACTGCCAACAAGAATTCCTAGCTCGTCTCCAACTCCTCTTTCATACAAGGCCAATATTTGACGGTGAAAAACTTAAGATACAACAGAAAGCCTGCATAGTGTCAATATTTGCCAGGATTGAAATGAGCAGAATCAGCTAACTGAGGGGGGAAGCAGACGAGGGCGTCCAAGACGCCCTGCGACGGTGCGCCACGGGACTGGAGCAGTCGCACCGCGGCGCACAGTCGGCGCCTCTGAAAGGAGCGCAAAAATAGCGCTCCTTTCAGAAGTCAGTGAAAGTGCGCCCTAAAAGCGTCAGGCGCACTTTCACTGACTTTTCCACCGCAGCGCGTGCGGTTGCTGCGGCGGGAGGTTGTCCCCGGAGCGCCGGACGTGCGGAGGGCCGGTGGCTCCAAGGACGACCTCGGGAAGAGGAAGGGGCGCCGCGCGTGCGGCTGCCTCTCCTCTTCCTTGCCTCGGAGACGGCTCAATAAGCCGTCTGCCGAGGCCCTTAGTGATTTTGAAGTTTTCAGGCAGTTTGGAACAGCCTTCTCTAGCCCAGAGCCCTCCACATAGGCTTGGATTACAACACCCTTTAACCCCAGCATGCTGGGAGTTGTAGTCCAAACACCTTCAGAGGGCTCCAGGCTAAGGAAAGCTTTTGTACTGAAGATCTCTCTTTTGTTTCAATTGATGTTTCGAAGTGGGAAAGAGGGATCCAAAGGACTGTGACTTTCATTATTGCTTCCAGATTCCTTTATCTTATCCTTTCAGCAAAACAATCTCATTTTAAAGGCACAAACCTAAGTCTATTGGCATTGAAGCTACACTAAAAATCAATGTGACTTACTTTGAAACGTGCTCTGGTTATGGCGTTCCTGATCTGTGTTTATTTTCAGTGTCACACACCCCACTTAGAGGCATCTTGTCTCCTAGCAATTTCACATCCTGAAGATAACCAAGGAGGAAAAATCCTAGGCATCTTACACCAGTATCCTTGTGTTTCCAAACTCCTCTTGTTTCTATAAGTGAAGAATCCACTCTTTCTGTTGCTAACCAACATTCTTTTCACTTACAACTCCTAAAGCATGTTAAAGCATTGGGTTCCTTCTCTTCCCCATCCCAGATTATTTCTTTTCATTATTTCAACAAGATATATACTCATTTTTCCCTTTAAAAAGAGTTGTCGAATGCAGCTTAGAAATACAAGAACAAGATTTTTAAAAAAATTAAAAGGAGCGGGAGAAATCCAGTGGCACCTTTAATTTATTTTAGCACGAGCTTCTGTGGATTTCAGTGGATTCATGAAATCCAGGAAAGTTCATGCTAAAACAAATCAGTTAGTCTTAAACTGTCATTAGATTTCTTCCAGTACTATCCTTTTTCTTTTTATACAAAACAAGACTACCACAACTTTTTCTTTCAAGAAGAAAGGGCAGGAGGTGGGGAAGAATGTAATCCATCATTTAAACACTATTACTGCATTAAAGCCACCAGAACCAGTATGAGAGAGTAGTAAATGTGCCAGGATGGGAGATCCAGTTCCAATTTCCATGGAACCACAAAACTCACTGGGTGACATTGGCTACTACCTGACCTAATTCACAGGGTTGTTGTTAAGTATAAAGGGGATGACCAGGAGAGCCAAGTACACTGCCTTAAGCAGGAGAGAAGTGAAACATAAACGTAAAAATAATTGTAACTTAAATGTACCAGGGAAATTAATAAAAGAGCAGGAAGAGACAAAACAAGTGATCAATAAATTCAGATAAGCCACAACAAGCTTGTTTAAAAAAGAAAAATCTTTCATGGGACACAAAAAGAGTGAGAAGCTACCTTCTTGGGGCCACATTCAGTGCTCTGTCCAAGAACAGCCACCACATGTGTTGCCACAAACGTATGTCAAAAGGCAACGACACACACAATTGTGCAATTTTCAAGAAACTAGGCAGCCCATCCCTAGGTTTTGGGGTTGTTGTTGTTTTTTGCAAAGTCAGAAGAGGCCATCCCCACCACTCTTGCTCAATCTTAGATCCTGTGTTTCCTATTGGACTTTGTTGTTGCGTGCCTTCAAGTTCTTTCCAACTTACGGCAACCCCATCGTAGGGTTTCTTGGCAAGATTTCTTCAGAGGAGTTTGGCCTTTGCCCTCCTCTGAGGCTGAGAGAGAGTGACTTCCACCAAAGGTTACAAAGTAGATTCCCATGGCTGAGTGGAGATTTAAACCCTAGTCTCCGAGTCCTAGTCCAACAATGAAACCACTATACACCATGCACTTCTTTGGGGGGGGGGGATTAATCAGTTAGCAACACAGAACTCAGAGAGCCTTTACACTCATTATCAAAGCCATCACCATTCCAACATGAGAGCACCTCCTCTCCTCAAGGATCCATGGATTTGGGGGAAAGAAGCCACGCTTTTAATGCCAACAGTGAAGTGACCTAACTTCTGACACTCAAAGAAATCACAAGAAGCTACAACTTGGTTCACAAGTGGCCAAAAAAGAGTGTGAAAAATGAATCTACGGACTAAAAGAAAACCTTGGGTATGTTCACCTGTATACATTACAATCCTGAAAAGGCACTCTCAACCATGAGGTGTGAAAGTGAAAGAACCTTCTAGTTTGCCTTCCAAAGAATGCCAGGGGACTCATTTCCTTCCCTCTGTGAGTCATCATCCAGGACTTGGCCAGAAAGAACAGGATATCTGAAACTCAGCAAAGTCAAATCTGAATCCACATCAGTTTTAGAGAAGGGTTACAAGCTCAGCAGTAGAACAAATGCTTAAAAAGAAAGTCTTCCACCAAAGGATCTGCTCATAGGCACCACATACGCACCTAGTCCATTTTGACAAAGGGAGAGGGAAGCAACAGACTCTGCCGCCCTCCACATTTGTAGCTTTGACTTTTACGGCTTTGATTATTTGTGGATCTGATTAATATGCTCTCTCTAGGAATCTCTAGGTCCTCCAGAGAAAATACTTCACTAGGCATTTGTAGGTCCTGCAACATGATTCTATGGTCAAATTCTGGCAGATGTCAACCACAGAGTTCTGCTGGAGGACCTAGACATTCCTAGAGAGGTGTTCTCTCAGGTTCTGAAAGTACTGTTTATTTATTTGCATTTTTTCCACTTTCACGGAGGTCCTGTGCCCCTAACCCCAGTGAATGTGTGTGTGTATTTTATTCCTAGTATGCTTTTTGTGTGCGAAGGAAGGAAGACAGACAGATGAGCTTACCTAGGAAGCAAACACAACTTTAGCAGGCCAAATTCCCGTGAAAATATTCAAAATATTCTTGTGAGTTGCTTTCCCATCTCCCAGATAGCTGTGTCAGTGGATGACAGGACTGGTGAGCCAGAGGAGACTGAATATTTGCAAAACATTTGTGCCAGAAATCTGTACAACATTCAGGAGGTGATTGAGGAGAAGTGTATACACAGCACAGATTTTCCACTTACCAACAAATAAATCAATCGACAGTCAGATAATGCAGGCACAGCTGTTCTCCTACTCAGCTATCATCTCCTCTCTTCACTCCCTTGCACCCATAAATATCCCACAAATATCATTCTCTCCCACCCACTGCCATCCGTGAGAGCACCCAAACTGCTTCTCCGCCATAATTCCCCAGGCAAACACGTTCCTTTCACCCTCCCACCCCAAACACCCACAGAGAAAGAAATACCGAGGCAACAGGACCGCCAGCACTCCTTCCTCACCATCTTCAGGCCATCTCCTGGGAGAAAATTCAGAATATCGCTATCCAATTTAGCTACACATTCCTACAGCCTTCACTAATAGTAAAGGATGGTCCATACTCACTTGCCTGCTCTGCAAGCATCCAGACACAAACAGATACATTCATTAAAAACATACATGTATGTGTCTGTTTATATATACAGAAAGAGAGAGAAATAGATACATTCATTGAAAACATACATGTATGCGTTTGTGTGTGTGTGTGTATATAAATATATACACACAGAAATATACATTCATTGAAAAATTCATTGTGTGTACATATATACATACATTTTTGCATGTGTATGTGTGCGTGTATATATCTGTATCTCTTTCTCCACTGATACAGCTATTACAACTACAGTGTATTAAAAATATAGTTCTCTTTCTGCATGTATATAAGTGTGTGTGTGTGTGTGTATATATATATATATGTATATATATATATATATATATATATATATCTTTTCCCACTGATAAAGCTATTAAAAATATTCTCTTTCTGCATGTATGTGTGTGTGTACAGTTCTCTTTCCCACTGATATGGGTATGTAAAATGCAGTTCTCTTTCTGCATGTATGTATGTGTGTTTGTATTCACACACACACACACACACACACACACATATATATATATATATCTTTCCCTCCTAGTGTATAAGTGTGTGTACCCACTTCTCTTTCTGCGTGTACAGTATTCCCCCTAGTTCTCTTTCTGAATGTATAAATATTTTTGTGTGTATTACATTTCTCTCTCTTTCCCCTAGTTTCCTTTCTGAATTTATATATATTTCTCTCTCTTCCCCCAGTTCTCTTTCTGCATGTATATATATTTGTGCATGTTTGTGTATATATATATATATATATATTTCTCTCTCTTTCTCCCTTGTTCTCTTTCTGCAAGTATATATATATATTTGTGTTTGTGTGTTTGTATACTCTCATATTATCCCTCTCTCTCTCTCTTTCCCTGCCTTCCTTCCTTCCTTCCTTCCTTCCTGGGAGCCCTTGGTTCTCTTCCTCCCTTCCAAAAGTCTCTCTCTCTCTCTCTCTCTCATTCTCTCTCTGAGAGCCCCATGGCATGGCAGCAGAGAGCAGTGTGCCCTGGGCCCCTTGACACGGGTTTCCCCTCATACCCACAAACACAGAGAACTCTCTAGAAGCCCAGACCCCCCCCCCCCCGTTCTCTATGGACAAGAGGAAGAGCATCCAAAGCCAAGGCAAATATATCTCTGTGGGGCTGGTGTTGTTTTGGCCCTCCTCCTCCTCCTCCTCCTCATCCTCCTCCTCCACCTCCAAGGCCCACTGGCCTCCCATTCTCTGAGAGGAAGACTGAGGGAAGAGACCCGCATATCCTGACACGCATTCTCCCCTCCTGTTCGTGTGAACGCCGCCCCTTCTTTCTTTCTTCCTTCCTTTCTTCCCTCCCTCTTTCTCCCCGCTCGCTGGACTCACTTGACGCGGGAGCCCATGGTCTCGGAGGGGCCCTCATGGGGCGCGGGCCGGCCGGGGGCGCTCTCCGAGGGTCACTCCTCCATCCCCGCCTCCGGACCGACGGACGCCAGCCAGCCAGGCCCACGGACCCACGGACGGACGGACGGACGGGCCAGGCAAAGCGGGCAGGCGGAAGTGGACGCGCCGCGCCTCCTGGGATATGGAGTCCCGAGGGCCGGGAGGCGGGCCGGAAGCACCGCTGGACGGACGCTCTAGCCGGCGACGACTCGCGGGTTGCCGTTGCCACGGCAACGCGGCGCCTAAGGCCCGCCTAGTAAACAAGGCCGCATTTAGATAGATTAGATAGACAGACACCCCCTCTATATGTGTTTGTGTGTATGTGTATATATATATATATATAGTACATGAAAAGTCAGTATATAAAATCTCTTTCTCTCTGAAAACTGAATATATGACATGTAAATAGGAATGTATATAAAAAATATATATGAGAATTCAATATGTAAATAAATGTATATATGAAAACTGTATGTGTCTAAAACTCAATATATAAAAACTATATATGAAAACTATATATATATATGAGAACTATGTAAATATAAATATAAAAACTCGATATGTATGTGTGTGTGTATATATATACATATATATATATGAGAACTCTATATGTATATATATATATATATATATATATATATATATGAAAACTCAATATATAAAAACTATATGAAAACTGGAAACACATATGAGAACTCTCTCTATATATGTGTGTGTGTGTGTGTGTGTGTGTGTGTGTGAATATGTGTGTGTGAGAGTGAAAACTATATATAAATGGAAATTATATATGAAAACTCTATATAGTAGCTCTGTGTGAACACTCTATATGAGAAGTTCCAAAACTTTGGTCCTCCAGATGTTTTGGACTTCAGGTCCCCAAAATCAGGAATTCTGGTTGCTGAAGTGCAAAACATCTGGAAGACCAAAATTTGGGGACCACTACTCTGTATGAAAATTCTCTCTGTCTGTCTGTCTGTCTCTCTCTCTCTCTCTCTCTATATATATATATATATTCCCTATCAAGTTGGCACTTTATTGTTGAGAGTTCCCCTGAGCATATGACTGGTGTCTTTTATAAATAAACCAAGCTGCTGATACAAACACACCAGTTTTGTTTCTCCAACCCATAAGAAGTTGGTCTTGAGTTGTTGCATTCAACTTCAGCATCTATTTCTACTTGAAAATATGAGTTCCGCAAGTTTTGTAATGGAATCTTGTTCTCTGATTATTACAAAAAGAACACTGTAAAGCTTTTCAAAGAACATTTCCATTTCTTAAAGGAACAAATGAATCAATAAACACGCAGGAGACACTTAAAACATTTTGGAAAGAGCAGAGGATTAGGGGAAAGGGAAGACTGACAACTGAACCTGGTGATCTGTCTGTCTGTCTGTCATTCAGACTAAAGCCAAGCTTTCCTGGCTGCCGAAATATCTGCTGCTAGTCCTTCCTCCACTGCCTTTGTCTTTGCGTTCTGTGTTTTCCACTGACATGCAGGAATAAGAGTTGCATTATTCAATGCTGAGCATTTTCCCCCCTTTTGCTAGATGTACCATCTGCCTCTTTTGAAGGAAGGATCACCCGGATCCTCCTCTTCTTGAAGTCTGGGAAGTACCCTGGCATCTTGTCTGTTTTGAGTGACAGACACTCCACCGTCTTGCAAAGAACTATATTCTGGAAAAGGTTACTATTTGGATTTTTTTGCTTCTTCAAACATGAAAACACCGGGTTTGACAGTTGGCTAGTCACAGCTGTTGATTTTGTGGGGTCCTGACTGCACATTTCTAGGTGGGCCTGTGCTGAACTCCTTCTAGACAACCCACCAAATGCTATAGATACTCTTGCAAGGTACCTAACCTTGGTTTTTTTGTCCCCCCAGGTTGTTGTGCTTTGTCTTGGGCTGCATCTGCACTACAGAGAGAATCCAGTTTGACACCACTTTAACTTTAACTGAACATGCCCCGCTCCTTCATCCTCTCCCCATATGTTTTATTCTCCATACACTCCTCTGGGGCATTAGCCATCCCTCCTAATTTTAGTGCCATTGGTACATTTGGTAAGCGTGCCCTCTATTCCGTCATCCAAGCCATTTATAAAGATGTTGAATAACACTGGGCCCAGGACAAAACCCTGTAGACACTTCTCTCCAGGATGAAGAGGAACCACTGGTGAGTACTCTTTGGGTTCAGTCTATCAACCAGCAAGCCAGAAGTCATTTTGTGGAGGTGAGACAAATAACAGCAACTCCTGCCCTTGCCATATGCTCAGAGATATACCCTTATCCTTGAGTCAAAGGGTCTTTTTTTGTAGTCATCAGCCATCCATGGTGCAGGGGAAGGGGAACAGCTTTAACCCTGCCAACTGCCCTCTCCTTGGGGCAGCAGTACGTCTAGGGCAAAGAAGCCGATTAGAAAGAGAGATCTCTCTCTCTCTCTCTTTTAATGGAGTTGAGCCCTTGAGCACCAAACAAAAGGAGGCTCTCAGGGACCTTCCAAGCGGAAAAGCATAATGCGGGGATTAAGGATGGTTTGAAACCTTCTGGAGGGGGTGAGGAGCTTGGACAACTCAGCCAAGCTCTGGGAGGGGGTTCCTGTCTGAGCGCCTGAAGCAACCTTATTGGCAGAGAAAGAAAGAGAGAAAGAGAAAATTAGAAAATCATTTCCACAGTGCAACCTCTCCCAAGCACATTCTCATCTAAAACCAGAGGCAGAGAATAGCTGAGCTTGGTTACAGGCAACAGCAAGAAGACCAAGCAAACGTTTATGATTTTTCTGTTGGTCTTTTGCTTACAGGTTCCCTCTCTTTCATGCTGGAGCATGGAGTTGGAAGCAACAGGTAAAGCCATGCAGTCCAACTAGCAGACCTTGAAAAAGTTCCTTTGGTGCAGAGGAGTATAACTTCCATAAACCGCTAGCTGGTATGGCCACTGTTTGGAGAATTTCCAAGCTCTGCGGTCCAAAAATCTGACTTTTCCAAGTGGTAGTCTAACCTGTTGCTGGGGAAGGAGGGCCATCCATCCAAGACCATGCCACCAGCACCCTGTCATTCAGTTCCTGGCAAGCAGAGATCTAGCCTAAGACATCTGGCAAGACAGCAAAGAGTGTTTTAGAGACACAGGTCCTGCAAGAACTACAGTGGCTTCCAATTTGCTTCCAAGGTCAATTCAAGATGCTGATGTCGACTTACGAAGCTCAAAATGACCGGGGCCAAGAGAGCCAGAAGACCAGCTCCTCTCATAGAAGCTTGCCAGAAATTTGAGATCTTTGGAGGAGATCACCTTAGGAACCCTTGTTGGTTGGGAGGCAGTACAGAAGTACTTGAAATAACTACCGTAAATAGAGGAAGCACTGCTTCTTCCTCACCCTGTCTAATAGCAGAACCATCCAAACTGAGGGTCATCCCTGCTTCTCCTTCATGCAATCCAATGGTAGGGCCATCCTAACATCTCCCTCAACCTGCCTAGCCATTGTGTTGCCCCAACTTCTCCCTCAACCTGCTCAATGGTAGGACTGTCCCAATTTCTCCTTTAACCTTCCTAACAGTAGGGCCAGCCAGGCTTCTCCTTTAACTTGCCTAATAGTAGGGTTGTCCCAAATTTGCCCTCAGCCAGACAGCAAAGCCACTCTGCCAAATGGTAGGGCCATTCCTGCTTCTCCTTCACTCTGCTAGGGCTGTTTCACATTCTTCCCATTTTTGCTTCTTCCTCCCTCCCTCTGCCTAACTGTAGGACTGTCCTTCCTTCCTTCCTTCCTTCCTTCCTTCCTTCCTTCCTTCCTTCCTTCCTTCCGTCCTTCCTCTCTATGTGGTGCTACACTTCCCTGCCACTAAGGCTTAATTTGTCCCTCTTCTAACCAGAAATTGTCCATGTTCCTGTGCCTCTGAAACAGCCTTCCCCTCCAGTCTCAGCCCCAGCCTCACAACCACAACCACAACCACCATCACCACCCTTCTGCCTGGCAATAGGGCATCATTATGCATGCCTTTCCCCCCCCTTTCCCGCCACTAACAAGCCTCCCACCGTAAGTGATATATTTCCCTTGAAGCATCTGAAGCACCGCTCGCCGCCTGACCTTTGCATGCCCCGTTCACAAAGGAATAAGAAATAACCATTCTTATTTCTCAGGCCTGTGATTATACCAATGGCTATAACTCAGACCCATAAAAACCCCTTCCGCCAAGCAGGAGATTCATCCATCCCACCCACCCCCCGAAAGGAAAGGTGCACAGGATGATTGACCTGAAACGAACCCTCTGCTTTATGGCGGAGGAAGATTTAAATATGGGAGAAGATATTCAAGGGGTTACTGCCTCTCCACAGACCACTTCTGGTTGTCTTCCTAGCCCTTTATGATTAACAAGAGGCCTTGATTTATCAGCTTCCCCTTGGCTAGCTCTCCCATACTCTAAATGCTTCCTAACTTCTCAGGGATGGAATATAGTACATCCGTGCCTCTTCCCCTCTCCTCCTTCCCTCCTCTGCCCTGCACTACACCTCTATATTTCTTTTCTTTTTGTAGGTTGCATCATCATTTGCTTCAAAATATTATGGCTGGCAAGCCGACCCTCAATAAATCAGAAGACCTCCTAGGACTGCCGTAGGAAAAAAAGCTTTGACAACAAGGTAAGCAGGTACATACAGAGGAAGAAACTCTTTAGACGGGGTGAGAAAGGCATAAAGCAGGTCTGGTTCTCCCAAGAAATGTTAGGTTTGGCTTCCAACAAGAATTATGAAATTTGAAGTGTCTTCCTTCCCTCCCAGCTGCTCAAATAATCAGGAGTTGGAACGAAGATCTGGCCCGTTCCTTACGTCTACACCGCTGAAGTCCACTTGAAATAAAATATGAGTGACAACATGTGGCCTTTGAATTGTTATCTGAGACAAAATGACAAGGATGATGGCAATAAAACAGGAACAATAACAATAACAACATACCGTACATCAGTGCTTCCAGGAAAAGAAATGAATGGTGGTTCTAATAGTTATAAGTGCTATGGGAACAACCCTGACTGGACTGATAAAATATCTGAATAAAACCACCACAGATCAGATCACATTAAGAGCACAAAAGGGACACTACAGGGATATCTCAATTAACAAAACTTCTGACAAAGAAATTCCTCCCCCCCTCCCAAAAAAAGTCTTTTTAAGTCCACCCAGCCTTAACCTTTTTCTTCTTATCTTCTAGTTTTAGCAGCACCAGCATTGAGAGGATGGAGAAGGAGGGCTGAAGAAACAGAGTTGGGATACAGTAGTAGGTCTGCTCATGTGCTCCTTGGGCCACCATTTTGGGGTCCCTGATACCCCAAGAGATCCCCCACTCAGCTTAAAATTTTGGCTCTAAAACACACAAATTGTCACAAAAATCACAGTTACCCTGCACATCCATGCTACCTGCACATCCATGCTAAAAGCAGGCATATTTTGGACAATTCACAGAAATGGCAACAAGGATGTAGCTTATAGGGGTGTCAAAATGATGGCATTGCCACGCCAAATAAGAATTCTTTCCCCTAATGAGCTTTCTTTTGATTTCCCAAATTTCTAGCATTGCAGAGAGGGAGACATTGAAGACTGTTAACATCTAAAAAGTGTGATGGATGAATGAATATGTCCCCTTTCCCTTAACTGCCCACCCCTAAACCTGTCCTGTGCCCATTTTGAGACGCCCCCTGAGAACATTAGCAGACATCCCTTATTCTAGCAGTGACAACTTGGTGCAGCGATTTGAGCATTGGACTAGGACTCTGGGAGACTGGGGTTTGACTCCTCACTCAGCCTTGGAAACCCTCCAGGTGATTTTGGGCAAGTCACTCTTTCTCAGCCTCAGAAGAATGCAATGGCAACCCCTCATGGCACAAATTGTGCCAAGAAAATCCCAGGATGGGCTCATTTTAGGGTCACCACAAGTCAGAAACGACAACCGCCACAACAAACTATAGCTTGCTTGGCTTGTGCATAAATAATCAGCTACTTGTTGGGGATGCTGTAACTGGCATTCCTGCATTCAGACTTGATGACCTCTGATGCCCCTCTGTGATTCAAAATCCATTCCTGTCCAGCTCTCAGGATTTGCAGGACCTGTCTATTCTCCAAGCTCTTTCTTCCCACGGCTGGGTCCTGCCTTTACCTTTCCAGGTCTTTGGGTCCCCATCCCTCAACGTTTCCCTTCTCCTGAGTTTTTGGCCTCTGCCATAGCAGCCTGCTCTGGAGGAATCCAGAAGAGGATTTTGTTCTTGGGTTCCAGCATTGCTTCCTTGGCCATAGCATGGTGGCATCGCTTAGCATCATCACACCTGGCCTTCCTCTACCCTTTGGG
>JANUYF010000011.1:1732500-1735000 GCA_026167975.1 Phrynosoma blainvillii
AAGAAAGAAAAAGAGAGAGAGAGAGAGAGAGGGACCCCCGAGAGGAAGGGGCGCCAAGGCAGGAGGGGACCCCGAACCTCCCCGGTAGGTCCCCAGGAGAGAAAGAAAGAAGGACTCCTTTCCTTCCTTCCTCCCTTCCTCCCTTCCTTCCATCCCTCCTTCCTTTCCTCCTCTTCCCTTTCTTCCCTTCCCTTCCCTTCCCTTTCCTTTCCTTCCATCCCTCCTTCCTTTCCTCCTCTTCCCTTTCTTTCTTTCCTTTCCTTTTCTTCCCTTCCTTCCCTTCCCTTCCCTTCCCTTTCCTTTATTCCCTTTCCTTTCTTTCTTCCATCCCTCCCCTTCCCTCCCTGTCTTTCCTTTCCTTTCTTCCATCCCTCCTTCTTTCCCTCCTCCTTTCTTTCTTTCTTCCTTCCCTTCCCTTCCTTCCCTTTCCTTCCTTCTTCCCTTCCTTTCCCTCCCTCCCTCCCTTCCCCCTTTCCTTTCTTTCTTTCTTTCTTTCTTCCCTTCCTTCCTTCCCTCCTCTTTTCTTTCTTTCTTTCCTTCCTTCCCTTCCCTTCCCTTCCTTCCTTCCTTCTCTCCTTCTCCATCCCTTCTTCTTTCCCCCATCCTCCCTCCCTCCCTCCCTCCTCCAGCCTTTGCTCAACCCTCCTCTCTTTCTTCCCTCCGACAATTCTTTCATTCCTCCTTTCCCATCCTTGCTTTCTGCGCTCCTCTCTTTCTCCTCCCAATCCTTCCCTTTTTCCTTTCTTCCTTGTCCTTGTCTCGTGCCTTCCTCTCTTGCCTTCCCCAGTTATTCATTCCATTCCATTCCCTCCCTTTCTTTCCTCCTCTCTTCCTCCTTTTCCGCGTTCCCCTCTTTCTCGATGGCCACCTTAGAAGAAGAGAATCCACACAACAATCCTACCAGGCTCCTTCTTCCTCTTGGGGTGGTTGTGGTTCTTGTGGTTCTTGTGTGCCTTCAAGCCCTTTCCCACTTATGGCCCTCTCAGGCAAGGTTTCTTCAGCCTTCCTCTGAGGCTGAGAGAGTGTGACTCGGCATGGTGTCCTTTTCCAAGGGGCCCACCCCTTAAAAGACACAGGATTTGCGAGGAGCTGGAGCCTCCCGATCCGAGGAGACCTATCGGAAGGGCCCATGGGGTTTATCTCAATTTCGAGATTTGAGATTTGAGGATTGGGGGCTGAGATTGAGGACCGAGATTTAAGATCTGAGATTTGAGGGCTGAGATTTCAAGGCTGAGGATTGAGATTTGAGATTTGGGGATTGAGGATTGAGATTTGAAGATTGATAATGAGATTGAAGACTGAGGAGTGAGTTTGAGATTGAGGACTGAGATCTGAGATTTGAGGATTGAGATTTGAAGGCTGGTCTTGAGATTAGAGACTGAGGAGTGAGATTTGAGGTTGAGGATTGAGATTGAGGACTAGATCTGAGATCTGAGGATTGAGATCTGGGGATTGAGACTTGAGATCTGAGACTTGAGATTTGAAGACAGATTGAGATTGAGAATTGAGGACTAAGGAGTGAGATTTGCGAATTGAGATTGAGGATTGAGATTTCAGGATTGAAGATTGAGATTTGAGGAGTGAGATTTCAGGGCTCCCTCCCTCCCTCCCTCTCTCTCTCTCCTTTCCGCCCCTCCTTCCTCTTTCCCACGCGGGAGTCACACTCTCTCAGCCTCAGGGGAAGGCCCTGGCCAGAGCCCCCCCCCCCGCCTCCCCAGGAGAGGGTCGCCAGAAGTCGGGAAGGCCTTGAAGGCCCCCCAGAAGAAGACAAGGCGGAGAAAAGGGGGAGAAAGAAAAGCAAGGACTTATTGATTGGTTATTTCCTTTGTATGCCGCCTTTCTCCCAGAAAGGACCCAAGGCGGCTCACAGATTTTATATATATATAAAAATCTGTATAAAAATATATATTAAAAATGACAATAAAAATTGGGGGGGGGGCCCTCTGGCCAGACCCTCTCGACCCGTTCCCACATAAGGGTCGACTCTCAAATAAAGACGCCTGAGCCGGGTCCATCTTGTTCTTCTCCGACATTTTCAGGCTCTGGGATCTTCGTTTCAATTAAATGCCATTTTCTTTCTCTTTTTAATTGTTGCCAGACGGAGAAGGGAAGGATAAAACGGCCCTTGTAACGGGAAACGGGAGGAACGTTCCTAACGCGACTCTTAACTACCCGACCTATTCTTTATTGTTTCCACCCGGCGGCTCTGTAACGAAATGAAAGCAAACAAATTAACGGTAACGAAATTACCGGACTCAGCCCCCCCTTTTCTTTCTTTCTTTTTTTTTTTAAGTTTGGATTTTCATCGATGCAGAAAAACCTTCGCAAAATGGCCGGGTTTTTGTACACGCGGGTTTCCAATCCAGCGTTGCGTTAAAAGTAACGCGTTTTTAACGTGTTCCTCCCCTTTCCCCCCCCCCCCCCTTAAAAGAAATGAAAAGAAATCGATGGAGGGGAAGCGAAGAAAGGTTGTCTTGAGGTGGATGCGGGATTGAAAAGG